>APFE030356962.1:373875-392351 GCA_000404065.3 Pinus taeda | reverse complement strand
ATGTATACGTATGTATGTATGTATGTATGTATACACATCCATATATATACATGCACATATATGTATGCATTTTATTTTAAGATATTAAAAACATCATTAACTTTAATATAAAATCTAATTAACTTTCATATAAATCAAATATAATATTAAAATATTAAGTCTTTTATGCCTCAAAACCAAAAGTCTGACCTGCCTGAACCAAGAGTCAAAACTCTCTGCATGCACGAAGACCCTATGCTGATGCTCTCTCAACAACTTATGTCAGCTTTGTTCGCTCTTGGAGACACAATGGCCCTAATCCCCTTGCCTCTTCAAGGCACAATAGCCCTCGTGACAAACAAAATTTTGAGGCATGCCAGTCCTCATTAGAGGTAAAATATGGATATTGATATCCCTATTACAGATACCCTTCATCCACACACTTGATGAACCTATCTCACTTTGCAATTACATTGGCCTCCTCTATAGTTAAGTTAACATGGCATTCACTCTGCAAATTTTACAAACTGAAGTGATATGAAGTATGGTGAATTTAAACGAGTTTAAGATTTGAAGAAATTCGAACTCCAAACTTAAAATACGATGAACCTTGTGAATTAGCCTATGAACCTTCAAAGTGTCATCATAAGGCCTAAGGGTCCGCATGGCCACTGCATACCCTAGCATTTCTCAGCACAGCCAATCTTTTGAAACTCACTGTAGTAACAACCACCAGGTCACCAAAGGTCCTAAGGAAGTTCATCCTGAAAGTTTTCCTGCATTCCAAGAAACCCCATAACTGCATCAAAAGGCTTGAGAACTCAACCTAGACAAGAGAATGCTATTGTAAGATTCATCAACTGAAAAGTCTTCATACCAAGTAGACAACAATTTTCGATGTCAAGGAAGCCTTCGAAAAGATCTACAATCTCACCCTTCCCTTAAGCTTTGCTCCCAACGTGTGCTACTAAAGGGAGCGTTCATGAAAAATCCTCAAGAGCAGACTTCTTGACATTCCCTCCTGTAAGCAAATTTTGAAAGCACGCTCCTTCCCCCAAAATCATGCTCGTTGCTTCTATCAAGAGCATTCAAGGAGTAACGCTCCTTACAATCAGTCATCAAACACTCCCTATGTGATCTCGCATTCTATTGCTCATTTCAATTATCTTTGCTAGGGTTTTCAATGGGCTACTTACTAGCTGTTGAGGAGCAAATTTGTGGGATCTTGAAAGGGAGATTGATGTATACCATTTGTTAGAGCTTGAAAGGTAAGTTGAAGACTACCATAGTTACATTCAACCACCAATTGAGAGCTAAAGAGGTAGGCTCTAAAGCCCACTCTGAATCCTTCTTAATTCTTTTTCCTTGTGTTGTAACCTAATAGATTCTATATCGAACACTTGGATGTTCTCTTATCCTACTCTTTCCCATTTCTCCTTCTCCATCATTCGATTGCAGGCAGCAAGTTATTCTCAAGAAGCATGAAGGATATGTGGTTTATCCTTATAATTCCATTTTTTATTGTGATGGTGTTGTTTGGAAACCAAAATACCAATGATGAGGAGGCAGAAGTAGGCAGTGGCAAACATCATGGGCAGGTGGAAGAAATGCAAGGGGATGGTGATCATGAAATTTACAGTGGTGATGGAAAGAAACACAAAGAGAGTTCAACACCACCCTTTGCCTAGTATATGACAAAGTTTGTGGGAGTGAAAGGAGGTGGAACCATGATTTACATGCTCCTATTGTAAAACAACTTAAACGGGCTCATATACCCATATGAGAAGGCATCTTTGTGGGATTATGCCATGGGATGAAGGTAAGACTATTGGAGTCAAAACCTACAATAAAGTGCCATAACTATCACTAATGTTGTGTAAGGGATAAACTTGGACACCAGTCTAATTTCTTGGTGTTTGATCATCATTGATGTAGTAAACTAATTGTATCAAATATTTTGTAATCTTCTAGTTTTTAAAATTTTGGATCTCTATGTCTATATTTCATTTTCCTATTTGTAATAATTTAGATATATATATATAAGATGCCTTCTCCCATGGCATAATCTCGTGTATGCACACCATAGCTATAGTTTTTCATTAAGTCGTTTAATGTCATCACAATCAAAATGTATTGCATAGACCCTAAATCATCAATATTGTAGGTGGGAATGCTAATGACAAATACAGAAGAGGGCAGATACTAGAACAGTAGATGGAAGAATCTAATAGCTCATCACTATCAATAGTCCTCCACGTTAGAATCATCAAAATCGCCACCATTGCCCTTACTCTCTCCCGCATTCCCCTCTTCCTCTATATCCAATTCAAGATTTGAATCTGTTGGTGTGCAAGTTGATCCCTCAAGAGGATCACCCTCATCAACTCTAGCACTAGTTCATTAAGATCCAAGTTGGATAATGGCAAGTCAACACAATTATCCAAACCCATATCATCTAGAAATACATCCCACATTTTTGTCCTCATTGGGAAAATTTGCTTTTTAGAAGTCCCCATTGGTCTTTTTTGGCCTTGGTATTAGACACGTTATGACATGTCTAGGGCACATGTTTGACACACATTTGGAATGTGTCATGTTTTAGGACACATGTCAAACACATGTCTTAGCGTGTCACATGTCCAAAACATGGGATACAAACATGAGCCCCCTATGGTGCATGATATGTTACTTAGGTTGGTACCAATTAACCTACTCAAAGTATTCTCCAAAATCTTGGCTATGGCCTTATCTTCTCAAAATCAAACAGTCTCCCCTATCTCATCATACCAAAAGAGACCAACATAATTTGTGGTCAATTAATTCTAGTTAATATCATTAAAGTATAGGAAAGGAGAGAATGGGCTCATTGTCTTGGGCTCAAAGCACTCTTCATAAAGTTGGACTTTAAGGAGGCTTTTTCCTAAAGTGGATTAGACCCTTCATTATGGCTATGTTAGAAGCCCTACGTTTTGACAAAAGGTATGTGAAAGTCCTTGAGACCCCTGTTGTTGATGCCTCAACCTATCTTTCTATTAATCACACCAAATCTAAGCATATTAGGTGCTTACACTGAAACAAACAAGGTTTCACTTTAGCCCTTGCTCTTTGTGCTATGGCCATTGGAGCTTTAATTGGGACATTTTCCCTTTTTGGGTCAAATGTTACGCAAATGGTATATAGGGTTTGTGGAAAACACAAGGCATCATTCAAGTTTTCTATTACGCCAAAAGCTCTAAACTTCAAGTAACCAAAACCCGATGTTATTCTCTTTCCCAGGAGAATACACATGAGTGGCTAATAGGCCAAGGTTGATCCTAGCTTCCACTAAGTGTTTCAATTCCTAGGGGTCATTTTGCCATTCAATCCTCACTAAAATCTTGCGAGGTAGTGTGCTTCAAAGGATTTCCAAGAATGCAGATGAATGAGTTTCTCAACCTATATCCATGTCAATGAGATTCCAAAGCTACACCAAAGTCCTCGTTACAACTCATATTTATTATTCATCGTGTTGGATTCATTCACAAGAACATGACCAACAATTAGAGAACCTCTTGCAAGGCTCCCTCGAGGACATCCTACAAAGGAAAAGTGAATTTCATCAAGTTAACTAGTTGTTGTATTGCAAAGTGAAGGAATGGGGAGAACCAGGTATGATCAAATCAAAGATTTCCAATCAAACTAATCTTCTAAAAGGGCACCTCCCATGCTAGAGATCTTCACAACAACAAGGTTCACCATGGGAAACCATGACCAAGTCTCACGGTTCATGTTCAAGCTCATGAGATCTAACAAGATGTATAATGTAAACATACAAGACCTTATTATGAATGAACTATTTCTCATTTTGGATATTGGTGGCCAAATAAAGTAGCAAGAGGACTAGAAATAGAATGGCTATAAGCCTTTTAAGAAATATAAACTAAAAAATGAGCACAAACGGCTCAATGCTCACCTTGGCTTGATGCCAAGCTTAACAAACTTTGGAGGATACATACTCGATCCACAAAGCAACTAGTTAGGCTATACATATGACATGGAAATCTTTCATTGAGCCTAAGAAGGTTGTTTTTGCTTAATATTGCATTCATGGTGCCCTTCCTCTTGTCCAATCCCTATTTTGGAATTACTCGACCCAAACAACCATTCTATCACAAGAAAGAAATTGTCAAGCATATTTTTTGGTTCTAAGCAAGTGTCAAATCAACACGAACTCAATTCTCTAACCTACAAGTCTGCTCATACATATACTATGTACGGTTGAATATATAAAATTAAAATTCAAAAAAAAACATAAAATCAAAATGGCACCAAGTGAAATACATATTAGCAACAAAATACATAATCAATGAGGGCTCTAAACCACCTCTAAACTCTAGAGTTTGAAAAACAGACTACTAGCATATCTCATTTTCCCTGCCCTTGTCTTCTTCAATTTTGCAAATTGATTTTGCAATTCCAACCTAATCTATTTGATCTTCTATATTGGGGCCATACATGGGGCAGCTTGGCCTCTTATACTAACACCAAGTATTCTTTAAATATTTGCATTTCTTGCACTATTTGCAATACTAACCTTCTATTATGCATTTCTTGCAATATTTGCAATAGATCTCCTCATGAAAAAGATCAGCAGGAATCCATGCAATATCTTTGACCCTTAGGGCCATGGTAAAATTCCAATCTAAAAATTCAAATTTGCAACATTGCAAAACCTATCTTAAATTCTTAATATGCAAAGTTCATACTAGTAGAAAGTTGAAAGTACAGAACTTCCAAGACAAATTCTACATCTACAATTTAATGAGAGAAAAAATAGGGACAAATTTATCATCTAATTGTTAACAACCTACCTAGGAAAGATCACTACTCCAAAACTTTAAATGCTCAACAAGAGGTGTGAGGCACACTAGGTGACAGTAAGGGGGGGGAGGGGGGTCTATTTATAGCTTTTTGGGGTTTAGGAAGTAGGTTTTTGGTTTTTTATAAAAAAGGTTACATTTTCCATGCTAAGGGCACCATGGTCAAGCCTACTACCTACTCAACCAAGTAGGTACAAACTGAACTGAGTAGGGCTTGTTTGGTACCGAACTAACCAAGCCATGCATTGACTTAGCTAGTTCACTACCAAACCAACCCTCAAAATCGAGTGCTTGGCAAGTCGATATGGCAGTCAATCAAATCAACCAAGTTGATAGTCCGAGTTGACTCCAATGGGATTTTAAAGCATTGCATGGTACCATGGTGCTCTTATATGGTGCCAATTGGAGATTGAAAATTCATATTCAAGCCAAGAAACTCAAGCTAGAGCTAAAATATCTCTAGGGTTTGATAGAGTTTTCGAGACCAACCCTTGCATTATGAATCAAACTCCACTGGAAGTTCACTCCCCTCGTAGCCCAAGATGCACATCAATTTCCAAGTAAGCCACACCAAAAAGTGAACAACCTATTTCAAGAGCACAACAAACAACAAAGCCTTAGCTATGGCCACTACAACAACCCATCTCCTCAATTCTTGAACAACAACTCCCGCATGTACTTGGCCATTTCAATGGAGAAGCAACAAGACCCACAAGAAGAAAATGTGTAAGACACTGCCTAGTGTGTCGATGACCCACCATCTATTGGGTGAGGTCCAAACCCCATTGATTGCAACCCACCATCTGATTTTGGATCCAATGCAACTACCCAACTTCATGATTAGCTTTATTATGGCCATCTGGCCACCATAACTGTCTTTACACTTATGTTTCCTAGCCTTCCGCTATATATAATTATGCACTTTGTTAGTACTTTACAGCTTACAATGTTATTTTTTATATGCTCATGCAGCAACTCTGGTTTTTTATAAGACCTTGAGGTGAAACTAGCTTTTAGTTTAGACAACCACAACTGCAGTTAACATATCTTTTCATGGTTGAGTTTAAAGGAAGCATTTTATTCAAAAATAACCAATGCTTAGTATTTTTTTCCTTTTTACAATAAATATAATAATTTTTTATCTATTTTTTATCCATGCAAACTTAATTTGTTTCCACACTAAATGTTCCTTGTATTGTAAATTAGCAATATAGCACTTGGAAACATTTAGGTATGGATTTGCCTTAGAATTTTGCCTTTGCATCTAAGGACCTGCAGCCTCATTTCAGTACCTGTAAATCTAGTATCTTCTAATCAGCACAACCACACTTTCAATCAAGAAAAAAGGCAATAATGACAGTATAGGACATACATAAAGAAGATATTTTAAATATTAAATGCAAATATATAATTTCTATAATAATAGAATGTGTGCCCCTGGCATGAAAGAGATTATTAAACTTGTGACCAACCATCAAGGAGATTTCTTGACTATGGCAATTGCCTGTTAACTGTGAAACTTTTAAACAAAGTTCAATTTGTTGCCCTTTAGAACAAATAATGAACAAGCCAGTACCAATTATGAAAGAAAATAAACTGCATACTATGGAAATGCAAACAGACGGACAATCCCAAAACTACCTAGTGAGTCATCAACAATCAACATGCCAAATGTTTATCATTCAAGTGGAAGATAAATTAACAAACATGTAGCATCAATTTTTAAGCCAAACAGAAGATAGCAAATTACAAATTTTATCCATGTCGAAAACTATCAACAAACAAATTGTGCATATTAAGTCTACATACCCAATATATAGCATGCCAACAATTGCCAGCAAGATAACAAGAAGCACAAGCATAGCAAGTTGTGCACCCGTGCCCACTAATGCTGACAGCAAGACCAAGTTTCGTGGTGTTCGGAAAACATCTCCATGAACAAGTTTCCACCCTGACTCTTCACTAACATCCCTCTCCTAGAAAAAGAAAACAAGCCCACAATTTCATTCACAATAAAAAGAAGGTATTTGAATTAAAATTCATAGTAGCTTCTATTTACTGTCAAATGAGCATTCTGATGCCTCCAGGTGTGTAATTGAGAAATGCATAAACAAAGACAAAATATGAAACATATGCTCCTTGTGATGCTGCTTGAACAGCAACCTTCACAAAAGCACAAAATCTAAGGGAAAAATACAGGAAGAAATAAAAACAAACATTCGAAGTACCCTCGCAGGTTTGATGGAACATCTTACCAGACTTTCCAAATCATCTTCTTCGCGAGCATACTTTGCATAGTCATTTCTCAGAGTCCGCATCAGGATCATTGAGACTAAACCCGTGAGAAAAATAACCATCATAAATGAATTGAAGATGGAGAACCAATGGATCTGTTTATGGTAGAAAAATTCAGTATATGTGGCTTGGTACTTGGGAATAAATACAAACATAGGGGGTCAAAAGTCATGCCAGATATTGTCTTTCAAAAATACAAAGAAATATGTCTATATTTTTCTAAATATTCATTTGCTTTTGTATGCATTTTACCAATCTGTATTGCATAATAGGAATCCTGGGCAACTTATGATTAAAGGGTTAAAGAAAACAAGTAAACAGAGATCTCTGCATCCATTAATGTTGACAACACTCAAATTTGAAACAACTGGAATACTAATTCCTTTGTTTTTTTACCTGATGTTCAAAGAAAGGATAGTCTAAGTAGACATCAAAACGCCTGGCAAAGGTTATGTTGGTCTCAACCCAATGGACTGAATAGGTAAGTTCTAGTGTCTTCCCAGCAATAAGCGGCTTTGGATTCTCCTGAGTGAGGTTGACATGAATTATCTGTAATTGACATGTAGCACAGATTCAATAAAATGTGGAAGATAAGGCAACCTGAAGGGAACAAGAAGTGATCCAGATAAATGATTAAAATGAACTACAATACAGGACAATGATACACCCTCAACTGACTTGGTCATTATTGATTTTCACAATAATATTCTTGTGTGTGTATAGCAAATGCTTCTGATCATCACTCTTGTCTAGATGAATTTCGCCAACAAACCCTGCACATCAAAGTCAACAGATTTATATCTTCAAACCCTATAAGAACAATAAAGAAAAAATAAAATAGATTTACTCTACACAAAATTTGAAAAAATGCATACCCCAGAGAGGTAGATCATCTGGTACAGCCAATGCACCATTCATCCATCATTAAAACAGAAATTAAGTTAGAAAAGGTTTGGTCCACAAGAAACACAAATAGAAAATAATTCAACCTTCTAAATTTCAAGTGTGATATCTAAGAAGCATGACATCTGAACAGAGAGGACACACCCATGAAGAATTCAAACCAGTAGGCGTTTTCAATAGCTTCCTTAAATTGTTTCACTTTGGTAGCATCAAGCTCAATTGTGCATATTGGACTTTTTTCAACATTTTCTGCCACAAAACAACATCTATCAGAGGAAAAAAATTTGGTAAATCAACATTTTCAATTGTAATTTCTATTGCTTGATAGCATTCAATCCTTAAGAAAACGTTGTATCAATAAAGAAAAAAGGCTTTACATTAACTAATAGCACTGCAGTCCTGTTTCAAAGCCAGTCCCACCATAGCTTGTAGCATTGGATAGTAACTAGCAGTGACAAGCAGGATTTACGAAGAACTTCACTTAGAGCAAATGAACAACAGGAAGAGATTTAACATTGAGAAGGAAGCTGAGGAATAAAATAGACTTACTTCCAAATTTGATGTCAACTTGGCTGTCTATGAGCTCATTTCCTCCCAGAACCTCACCAAGCCCACCCCACTTATGCGAGGGATTTTTAGCTGGTTGGCAGAACGGAAGACTATAGTAGTTATACGTTTCTTGAGGATTATTGTAAGGGCCAACTTTGTTCACCCATAAAGTAACAGGATCACTTGCTCGATACTGCCCGCAAAAAAAGCAAAGTCTGTCAGTTCAATACAGGAGCTTACACTTGAAACAGTGAGATAAAACTAAAAGTAAAGGCATTTTAAAAAATAGCACCAACACAACGAAAAATGCCAATAAACAGCTTTCGTTGAAATGTAATTGATGGGTTTCCAAAACTGGGTTTTGAAAAAGGACATTTAAAAAATAAAAGGTCTATAAAATTAAATTGCTAGATTGCTTGGATCCCAGATAAATGCTATGTATATGTGTGCATTTCCCATACCAATGACCTTGAAAGCACAATTGCAGGATCCTCTGCAACTGCAGAGAATATCATTCTAACAATTAAGCTTTGTGTGAAATATAAAGGGAGCTGTCTGAAAACAGGGCGGGGTTCTAACCGTGCGCAGCATTCCGTACAACAATGACATCATTTCTTCTGAGTTATAATTTATAACAGTAAACAATAGATAGCAGTCTAATCCCAGATTTGACAGAAACGTAACTCGTCCATTTGGCTACCAATGACCTTGAAAGCACAATTGCAGGATCCTCTGCAACTGCAGAGAATATCATTCTAACAATTAAGCTTTGTGTGAAATATAAAGGGAGCTGTCTGAAAACAGAGCGGGGTTCTAACCGTGGGCAGCATTCCGTACAACAATGACATCATTTCTTCTCAGTTATAATTTATAACAGTAAACAATAGATAGCAGTCTAATCCCAGATTTGACAGAAACGTAACTCGTCCATTTGGCACAACAATTTTCGGAGAACGTAAAGAAGTAGAACATGTGCTCCACCACATAATCTAGATTATGTGGAGAAAATACAATAGCGTTTTAACCACGGCAACAAACACGCCAAATAATTTGACACCATAAAAGTCGTATGATCTGATATCAAATCCAAATCTGTCCGAAAACAATTAATGTTTGTACTATAAATTAGGTACCAATAAAATAAAATATTTCCAAACCTCCCACAAGATACAGGACAGACCAACAAAATAGCAGAATTGTTCGAGCGATCAACAAAACCTAAAACACTAGACCCGCAAGACCATGGATAGTCCACTGACTCTGCTTTAGTGATCAAGCGCTTATAGACTCATAAAACATAGTAACCAAGTAACCAAAAAGGAACCAGTGACTGCCAAGGGTTGATCTTGGAGTACAAAGAAGATGAAAGATTCAGATCCAACCCTTATTCAAGGAACGATCTGGCTGTTGGCATGTTATAATTGCGAACCATTCATCTAGGATTCAATTTTTGTATATTCGTAGCATTTCAATTGCAACTATTCACAGGCCCTAACCCCAGAGGGTAAAACTAGGTTAACCAGGCTTTCCATAAGTGAGCTTTAATACTGTAAAAAAGAATATGGGTACAAATTAAAACAAAAAAGTGAAATTTACTGATAAAAATGTTTTTGGTTGCTTACCTTATGATCATACTCTGATGCAAACACTGTACCCAAGGCCGCGATCAAGTAGAGCATCCAGCAGAACCAGACGCCTTCCTTATACCCCATCTTGTTCACAATAGATTTAGATCTAGCCCGGTCGGGTTATGGGACGCCTGGATCTCGTATTCCCTCCTATGCAGAGAGTTTCACTGTGTGCTCCCAATGGCAGAAGAAATTCATGAGATTAGGTGAAAGTCGATATATATATATATATAGGGGTTTATAAAATGCACTCCTTGTATTTTAAAACATTCATTTTTCCATTTCTATTACACTTGGTTTACCTGCTGGCACATGGGCAGCAACAACGAGGTAATTGGAGGTTCAAGGAATTTTTGTAGAAACGAGATTTTGTTTTATTTTGGTAAAACATTGGGGAAGTAAATATGTGGTAGTTTTAAGGGTTGCCATTTAATTAATGTAGAACATATAATTGAATTGCCATTGCCCATTGAGCATTGCGTTTGCTTATTTGGGTTAGTCAAAGTTCTTCCATTCATATTTGATGATCATTCAAGTCTATTGCTCGTTCAATAGATTAAATTTGCAAATCACATATATTTTGATTTATGAAAAGATTTTAGGTTATAATTTGTTGCATGATAGATGCTTTTTAGTTTAGTATAGTAGAGATGTTATAACGTAATTGAATTTATATATAAGTTATAATATAATAACATTTTTATGTAACATATTCTAGTTGCTGCATGCGCGCCCTCTGAGTGCCTGAGTGCGCCTCCTTGCGATAGATCCCTCCATTCGGCTTCGCGGCGGCTTAGGCCTTGGCCCCCCGCCATGGCCCTCCCAGAATCTCCTCGGGAGGAACCCGATCCACAAAAAGTCTTCGCAGATCTAGTGAAATCCCTCCCTCCTCAGCGCCCCAGACCTGCGATTACGAAATTTGTTAAGAAATTAGATGTTCTTCAGGAAGTTCAGCTACCTCCAACCTTGCCTCGCATGGCAGCACTATCTCTTGCTAAAAAAGGTCTCATAGGACAATTTACAGGCCTTTGGCCTTCTCCAAGAACAATTCAAAGATGGGCTGAACGAAACTGGTCAGACAAAATCCAAGGGAAAATATCAATTAGGTTTTGTGGAAAAGGGTACTATACATTCCATTTCGAATCCAAAGAGGACAAGGATTTGATCTTCAGGAACAGGTCGTACTTCATGGACTCCAAGGGCCTCTACCTCAATAAATGGACCCCAGATTTTGACCCGGAGCTGGACATCCCCAGCATTGTTCCGGTCTGGGTCCGTCTACCTCACCTCCCTCTCCATTGCTGGGGAGATGAGTCTGTTCAGGCCATTGGGAATGTTGTAGGCAAATATATCGATCATAGCGAGCCGAAGGACAACATGCAAGCTTGCGCGAGGATCTGTGTCGAAGTGGATCTAGGCAGAGGACTGCCCGAAGCAATAAAGCTGAAAGTGGACGACTGGAGCCATGTCCAGCAACTGGATTATGAGCAGATACCATTTAAATGTAAGGTATGTCACGAATACGGACACTTTGCTAATAGATGTACTAAACTTGTTAATGCAGAGAGTGACGAGCAAGAAGGTCACTGGGAAACAGTCAAAAAGAAGAAATCAGCTCCTCCTCCTCCCAAGCCTCCCTTGGAAACTGATACCCCTGGACCCTCAACTCTACGCCCTCCCTCTTCCTCCCCCTCTCCATCTGTCCCCCTCCCTCCTGATCCGCCCCTCCCCTCCTCCTCCAACCCCTTTCTTGTCCTCTCCACTCTTGAATCTCCTCCTGAAGATCCCCCCTCTGAGCCTTCTGACCCCCACCCATCCCAGATCATCTCATCTCAGACTCTCCTCGATCCTCCTCTTTCAAGGATCACCAGAAGCTCTTCGAAAGAACATGGAACAACCAGCGATACTTACAAAAAACCGGGACTTGGCAGAAAATCAGCCAAACAACACAGGGATGAGAATGCCCAGAAAGACATAGCCATGGGCACACAAACTCCAATAGAATCCTTCATTCTGGGGCATCAAGAGAAAGAGACAAGCCACAAAGATCAAGAGAGGCGAGCACCTCTCCGCATGCCCAATACCTAATGATGAAAATCCTATCTTGGAACAGCAGGGATTTAGGGCACCCCTCCAAAGTAGCTACCCTTAGAGACCTAATCCATAATGAAAAGCCAAAAATTATGTTGATACAGGAGACAAAACAAGACCAGCAGGAAATGAGAAGAATTTTAGATCAGCAGAAACAATTTAGGATGCATCAGTGATTCAAGAGGAGCCTCCGGAGGAATTGTCACTATTTGGGACAACAGTAAATGGAACTGCACCTCAACAAATCTCCACCAGAATTGGATCAGAACCGCTCTTGACAGCAAAACAGGCAACCACACAGTAATCATATACAATGCTTATGTCCCCAACCATTACAGAGAAAAGGAAATCTACTGGGACGATCTGAAGACAAGCATCGATGGGGAGCCAAACACAAACATTATAGTAGTAGGTGACTTCAACCTGGTCTTGCATACCAATGAAAAAGGGGAGGATCTTTCACTCCAGATCCCTTTAGAAGCCGACTGGAGACTATCACTAAGGAACATGAACTAGTTGATGTTGTACCCAAAAATCGCAGGTATACTTGGAATAACCGTAGGATTGGCACCGACAACATAATGGAGAGGCTTCATAGATTCTTAGTCAACATCACGTACCTCTCTTCCTTCTCAGTAAGATATGCCAACATCCTCAATACCTCAGCTTCTGATCACTATCCTATTACTCTAACTCTGGAAACCCACTACCCCCTCGGACCTATCCCATTTAAATACAGTCCCCTTTGGAATTGAATTCCAGTTGTTAGAGAAATCGTTCAGAAGACTTGGAGCCAGCATGTAAAAGGTTCACCAGGCTTCATCTGGGAAACCAAATTAAAAAGAACCAAACAAGTAATAAAGGAATGGGCCAAAGAAAATTACCAGGAGCCAGAGGAGGTCAAAAAGAAAATCAAGAGTGATTTAGAGAGTGTGCAATTAAGGATTGAAGAACATGGCTTATCGCAACAAAACAAGGAGCAAGAACGTGTACTATATAAACAGCTGAGTCACATTAATAGGGAGGAAGAAATCAAGTGGCGCTTAAAATCCAGACAATTATGGCTCCAAGGAGGAGACAAAAATACAACCTATTTTCACAAACAGACCACTGCTCGAAAGCTCAGGAATAATGTAAGCACAATCTTGGACAATGAAGGAAATCTGCACAGCACTCAAGAGACCATAAGGAAGGCTACCTCCAAGCATTATAGAGATCTCTTAACTGAAACTAAAGGGGAAGAAGACTATTCTGACTTGCTCCAGCATTTACCCAAAGGAATCTCTAAGGAAATGAACGACAACCTTAATAAGGAAATTGAAGAAGAGGAAATCAAAAGAGTAATTTGGAATCTGCATCCTGATAAGGCGCCTGGGCTTGACGGATTCCCCATTTGCTTTTACAGGGTGTTCTGGAGTCTTATAAAAAAGGACCTGATCAAGATGATTCGATGGGCACAAAGAAAGGGGAAAATAGGAGGGTACACCAATGCCACCTTCCTTGCCCTCATCCCCAAAGGAAACCGACCCTCTTCTCTCTCCAGATTTCGACCCATCTCCCTTTGCAACTCCTCCTATAAAATTATGTCCAAAATTCTAGCCTCCAGACTTAAACCCCTCCTTCCCTCCTTGATCTCTGAAAATCAAGGAGGTTTCTTGCCTAACAGGCAAATCACCGATTCCATTCTCCTTATTCAAGAAGCCATACATTCGAGCCTCTTTAGGAAGGAAAAAGGATTTGTCCTCAAGCTCGACCTGGCTAATGCCTTCGATAGAGTAAGGCACTCCTTCCTTGTCGTTGTATTAAAAAAGATGGGATTCGAGATACCCTTCATTAAAATTATTGTTGCTTGCATCTCTGAGCCTTGGATTTCCCCCCTGATCAACGGCAGACCAGGTGAAGCATTCCAATCTTCCCGTGGTCTTAGACATGGCTGTCCCCTCTCCCCCTATCTCTTTATCCTCATGGCAGAATCCTTCAGTCAAGCTCTGGACCACAATCGGAGAGTGGGCCTTATAACTGGTATCAAATTCGGGAATGGAGCCAAGAACATCAATCATTCACAGTTTGTTGATGATACCTTGTTAATTGGAGGAGCCTCCACCACAATAGCAAGGCCATTCAAGAAGCTCCTTGACCAATTTATGGGGTATTCTGGAGGCTTGGTCAATTAGCTCAAAAGTTGTACATATGGATGGAACACTTCAAATCAGGTTATCCATAGCATCGCAAATATATTTGGTGTCACATGCAATCTGGAATGGACCCATTTCTCTTACCTGGGCATACCAGTGAGTCTAGGTCCTTTGAAGGCTGGAACCTGGAATGGAATCATTGACAAGGTAAAGAGGAAGGTGCAGCAATGGGGATCACTGTGGCTCAACCCAATAGGCCGCCTTATTCTCCTCAAGTCAGGTATAACCTCTCTTCCCCTATACCGTTTCTCACTTTATCAAGCTCCTACCATATTTCACCACAAATTGGAAGTTGTTCTTCGACACTTCCTTTGGCAAGGAGGGAAAAACGACAAAAGTAAGTTTAATTTAGTCAGCTGGAAACATGTCATCCAAACTCAGGAAAGAGGAGGCCTGGGTATTAGATCGCCAAAGTTCTTAAATCTAGCCTTTGGTGCGAAAATTGTATGGAGATTTATAACAGGACCTTCATCGTGGTGGAAAAGGGTGTTGGAGACCAAATAGCTAAACTTTCCCAGGCAGCAACTCTTTGACTCCAATATTCCCAACAGAGACTCCACTAAAATCTGGCAGTTATGCAAAAAGCACTCCATCTTATGATCCAAAATTTTTCTAAAGTTCCGGGGGGGAGCTAGCATCAACATTGGAATTGATAAAATCCTGGGACAACAGCCCATAAACATGCATAAAGAAGCCATACCCATCATTAAGTTTCTTAACAACAGGGGTATCCATCATCTGGCTCAAATCTCCAGCTGGGATCCCTATTCCGACATCTGGACAGGATGGTCCTTCCCGGAAATTCCCAGCGAATTAAAGTTAGTCTAAGCTATCTTCAGACTCTCCTTTATAGTAAAGCTCCCATCAAGGAAAATGAGAGGGATGGATTCCGTTGGAACTCAACTAGAACAAACTACACAGTCAAAGCAGGCCACCAATACCTATGCAACAGCACCTATTCCATGAATTTATGGAACCACTGGAAAATAGTTTGGAGACCAGAGGCACTTCCAAAAATAAAGTTTTTCATATGGCTTCTGCTGAAAGGAAAAATCTTAACAGCAGAGAATCTAAAAAAAAGAGGCATCAACGGCCCATCCAGATGTCCAAACTGCTGCAACGCTGAAGAAACTATGCACCACCTATTCGTAGAATGCCCCTTTGCTGTTGATTGTTGGAAAAGACTGTCTATCACAGGTAATTTACCTTGGAACCCTCGCATTCCATAGCTGATGCAATCTACATTTGGAGAAAATTTCGCCCCTGGAAAGAAAAAAGAAGCAACCTGGTGAAGAGAGTATGGAACACTCTCCCCTACACCTTGCTATGGCGAATCTGGCTAGCAAGAAATCAGAAAATATTCCAAGGCAAGAGCTCAGCAACAAAAATAATTTGCAACAAGGCCAAAAATCTTGCCCTGGAAACTATTTCAATCAAGACTACAGGAAAGATAGATGCAACAAAGTATAGTGTGGAAGAGCGAGACTTCATAAGTTACATATTGGGAAAAAATTACAATGCATAGAAAGGTAGCATGACGGATGAACAGAGCAGGGTAGAAACCAACTCCTGGAAAGTCAAATTAAAAGAAGAGGACTTCACCAACTGGATACAAAATTGCAACTGCTTCTATCTTTTTTTTAATGGGGCATCTAAATCAAATCCCGGTACAGCCGGAGCAGGGGGACTAATCATCAATGCCAATGGGGAATGCATCCTCCATTATGAGTGGGGTCTAGGGAAGGTCTCGAATAATAGAGCTGAAGCGTTAGCCCTGTTTCAGGGACTAACTCAATTAAGCAAAATGGGGATAAAATCGACAAATATCTTTGGGGATTCTTCTGTTGCCATCTGCCTCATGGTTCACCAGAAGGATTCGCCCAATACTCTCCTTCAGCAAATCAACAGGCGCAAGCAACTTCTGCATCAGACAATGGATGATTTACAATACTACCATATCCTCCGCAATCTTAACAAGCAGGCCGACAATTATGCCAACAGAGCATGTGAAAGGTCAGCAGGTAACTTGTGCTGCAATTCCGAGGAGACCCATCAGCCCTTGCCATGAACCAAAATAATCTACTCAGTACCAAATCGGATAGCACTGATAGAAAGGATCAGAATCAGGCATCACAGGCTTTCAACAAGATCACAATCTACAGAAGGATATGGCAAATATTCGATTTGCCAAAAAACCTTATCATTCTAAACAGCTCCGCCGGCACCTATCTTCTCAATCCTACCTCACGGATCCTCCAGGACTGTTCTCTGACCTCCCCGTGCCTCTCTCGGGATTTCCCCACTTCTCCCATGACCGGCTCCCTCCTCTTCTGCCTCCCCCCTCTTCAGCCTCCCCTTATATCTCCCCTCCCCCCTCTTATCTCCAACGCTTCATACTGTTCTCCTCTTCGTCGTTCACATTCCCGCCATTGTCTCCTAGAGGATTCGGGCCCTTAGGAAGCTTTTTGTGCGCTCTGCACATCGACTCTCCTTTATCGCTCTAGCTTCCGGGAAGGCCTCTGCCCCCCGTGTGGTGGACTGTATATCTGGGCAGCCACTCTTTGACCGCATCTACCCCTTATTCTCCCCTTATCTACTTCAAAGCATCAAATTGTTTCTCTACTCATCGCTCTTACCCCCGCCCCTGTCTCCAAGTGGACTCAGACCTTCAAGAATCTTTCAGTGCGTTGTGTTGCTCTCCGTCTCTCCACTGTTGCCTTTGCTTTCGAGAAGAGCTCTGCCTCCTGTGTTGTGAACTGTTTAATTGGGTAGCCAATCTTTGTACGCCTTTGTCTCTTATTCTACCCATCCTCAGCAAAAACTATGGCCCGTAATGAGGAATGTTTGCATTGTGCGGACCTGCAAGTTGAGTTGGAAGAAGTCAGGGCTCAACAGCGTGTTTTAGAGAATCAGCAAAGGATTCTGGAAACAAGAATCGAAGACCAGAATCACATTATTAATGACAAATATCGAGCAGAAATTGACCTCTTCCTACACAGGGTCTCTTCACTTCATGAACAGTTCAGCCATTTGTCAAACAGGTGCAGTCATGCGGAAGAGTCGATCTCGATCCTAAAATATCTGATGGACAAACGCAACAATGCAGCCCCAAGCTCCTCAAGTGCCAAGCAAGCAGAAGGGGATGAAAACCCAGAGGAATCTACTGCAAGGCATATTAGTCATATAGAAATAGATTAAAAATAGATTAAAATGCTTTGCAAATGTCAAATTTTGTTGTTCCAATATGTAAGAATCTACAGTAGTTCAGATATCTTTAGAAGCAGAACAAGTAGGATCAGGATCAAGGAGAGATTTCTGCTTTGTAACTCCATTGATCCAAGCTGCTCTCAGCACTTAATGTATCTTAGGAGCTCTGACTCCCCTCTTTTTTTCAGCTATTAATACAGCAACCGACTTTGTTAAAAAAAGAATGTAATCACATTTTTACTAAATCAAATCAAATTAATATTAAATAATTAATGTAAAGTAAATATTTTAATTTGTGTTAAAATAAAATAATAATAAAAGTAAAATTAACTATAAAAAAATAAAATAAAAATGACTCATCGTATTGACCAATGGATTCATGTGGAAAACTTAGATTCATCTTAATTTTGGATCTACCAAGAGAGAGACCAAAATTATTTTCAGTCTAAAAGAGGTAGTATGGTAGAAATATTGTAACATATGTTTAACATTTTGACTAAGTCAAATTACATAAAATAAAACTAAATAAAGAGATTAATGTAATGTAAACATTTTAACTCATTGAAAAATAAAATAAAATAAATAAAAATAAAAATAACCCTATAAAGTCCCAAGGGGGAGCTTAATTGGTGATCAAAGTAATGTGAGTCCTTAGAAAAAATGTTCAAATCCCCCTGTTTTGACCCACTTTATGGAGAGGAAGACAAGTGGTAGACTCCTAGAGGTTTACTAGTAGCTACATATCAAGTGGGCTATTGGGTTCATCTGGG
>APFE030356962.1:347505-372216 GCA_000404065.3 Pinus taeda | reverse complement strand
GAGAGAGAGAGAGAAGGGGAATAGAGAGAGATTGAGGGGAGAGGGAGGGAGGGAGAGAGAGATAGATTGATATAGAGAGAGAGTGTGTATGTTTAGGGGCTAAGATATAGAGATAGAGAAGGAGAGACAATGGGAGATAGAGATATAGATGGAGGAGGTAGAGAAGTGCTTACAATGAAATCAATGCATCTAGTGCAAGGGATTAAATAGGATTAGAAATTAATATCTACATTGAAACCAATGCATCATGTGCAAGCAATCAAATAAGATTAGAAAATAACATCTACACTGAAATCAATGCATCTAGTGCAAGTGATCAAGTAGGATTAGAAATCAATATCTACACTGAAACCAATGCATCCTGTGCAAGCAATCAAATAGGAGTAGAAATCAACATCGACACTGAAATCAATGCATCTAGTGTAAGGTATTAAATAGAATTATAAATCGACATCTACACCGAAATCAATGCATATAGTGCATGTGATCAAATATGATTAGAAATCAACAACTACATTGAAATCAATACATCCATTTTAGTGAAAATATAAATGATTCATGACTTTCTATATCTCACTTCTATGCTTGTATTTGTCTTTGTGAGACTCTTTCTTCTTCCCTCTCTCTCCACCTTCCATTCTATGTCTATCTCCCTCCTCCTCTCCTTCTCTCTCTCCCCCTCCCTCTCTCCCTCGTCTCACTCTACTTGCCTCTCCCTAACTTTCTATATCTTTCTCTTCTGTCCTCTCTCCCCCTGCCATCTATATTTCTATCTCTCCTTATTTGTCTCTCTATCTCAACCCCCTAAACACATGCCATGCTCTCTCTCTCTCCCTGTATTATATATCTATCTATCTCTCCCTCTTCTTTTCCCTCTCTATCTCTTCCCCTTCTCTCTCTCTCTCTCTCTCTCTCTTCTTTTCCCTCTCTATCTCTTCCCCTTCTCTCTCTCTCTCTCTCTCTCTCTCACACACATTGACTCTTCATCTCTCCCTTGTCACTCCCTCTCCACCTTTCTCTTTCTATGTCTTTCTTCCCCTTCCAACTCCATCTCTCTTTCTCCCTCTCTCTCCTCTCTCAAGTCCTCTCTCTTTTTCCTTCTCTCTCCCACCTCCCTCTATCTCTGCCCCCATCATACACACACTCTCTCTCCACCCTCCAACTCTGTCACTATCTCCCTCCCTCTCTCTCTCTCTCTCTCCCCCTCTCTCCCGCCTCCATATATATGTCTCCCTATCTCTCTCTTCCCCTTCTTTCCCTATCTTTATCATCTCCTTTTCTCTCTCTTCCCCCATCTCCTCTCTCCCTCATTCCATCTTCATCTCTCCCTTGTCACTCCCTCTCTTTCCACCTCCAAATCCATCTCTCTCCCTCCCTCTCTCCCCCTCCTCTCTCTCTTACTTTTTGTCTCTCACCATGTCTCTCACCTCTATGTCTCTGTCCCACACTTTATTCCCCCTTCCATCTCACTCTCTTTTTTAAATATGATCCCATTGTATTGTATTTAAGAAAGTATTTAAGTTAATAAAAAACATAATTGGTTGTAAAATATTAAACCTATATTTTGGATCAATCATGTTAAAGAAAATACAATAAAAAAAGAATCACCCACTATCTTTCCTCTATCATTGTTAATCACTTTGCTTCCTCACTTCGCTTGGATCCTTGCTTAAGATGCATCTATCCTAGTAATTTATAATATTATTTGTATTATGTAAATTTCACATATGTATATATAAAAGTATTCTCATTTTTTAATTTATTAAAACCTCCATTTAATCTCTATGAAAATATTGTTATTAGTCGTGAGGATGGAGGGTTTAGATATACCTCAGAAGTAATTATAACCCTTTTGCTCTTAGATTTAATTAAAAATTGTTATAAAAATAAATAATAATAAAAAAAATTGTAAAATATTTTTATTTTGAAATAAGTTATTGTTTTTGGGCATGTAGTATTGATAAGCCATGGTATTGGCCTATGGTATTGTAACAATTAAAAGCCTAGATCCATGACATAATAATCAAAAGTCTAGATGGCCCATGGTATTGATAAATCATGGTAGTATCCCATGGTATTATAATTTTCTTCCTTCCTCTCCCTCTCTATCTTTCTCTTGTGAGTATTGTCCCGTGATCTTGTAAAAAATCTCCTTAGAAGTTAATAATATCCATGGTAAATATACATGATTAAAAATCTTGTCATATCGTATATATTAAGTATTTATCCTCTTATTAATTACATTTATAGATGGTACACATCTATATTAAGTGTTACAAATATCTTGATTACATAAAATATAATGTTACAATGTTATATGTTACCCAATATCTATAACCACCTCCACCTAATAAAAAATGGCTAGGGGTGGGGAGAAATACTAATTAAAATGTAATTTTATTAAATTTTACCTAATATTTCAAGTGAGAATCCACACTAAATATTTCCCCTCACTCCTACCAATTTTATTGAGCACCTTCCATTATATTGAGTTTACCTTCCTACAACCAAACATCTAAATGCAATGAAATATAAATTTACCTGATTATTATTATTACAGAAATCACACAACCGAAAACCTGAACGCCACAAAATATAAATTTACTGGGTTATTATTATTACAGAAATCACACAACAGAAAACCTAAATGCCAAGAAATTTATCTTGTTTTTATTACATGATATGCCCAATTGAATCCTCCCCTTCCTTTACTTAATTTTCTTTGTTATTCAATGAATAAGTTAATCGACCTCTTTTTAAATTGTATATATATCGTTTTCAAAATTGAGTTTGTTAATATTAGCCGACACCCGATCTATCAAGCGCCGAGAGGGATCAAATCTCTCGAGGTGCAAACCTTTCCTCAAGTTTTGCACTCAAAAAATAGGTTTGCACCTCGAGAGATTTGATCCCTCTTGGCGCTTGATATATCCGGTGTTAAGATGGATCTAGGGTTACTTTAAAGTAATGTTACACATATCTTCAACATATACAATATATATTAGCTGACACATATATAGTAACATTACACATATCTTCAACATATAATATATATTAGCCGACACCTATATAGTAACGTTATACATATCTTTATCATATACAATATATGTTAGCCGACACATATATATTTTTGTTTTAATGTAACGTTATTTTACATGACAACATCTCTCTCATATACGGGGTTGTAGAGCGCCTCTCGGCACAATAATTTAAACTATTGTTAAGTAAGAATTTAAAGTTTAATAATTTACAATGTGATATATAACTATGTAATAAGCATTTCCTTTATACGATGTTTTGATGATTTAATAGAGTTGGTGATGGAAAGATATTGAAAAAAAAATATTCAATACATAATTTTCTTATTGTGTTATATACTTATTCATTTATAATTAGCTTATTGTATTATATACCTATTTATTTTAGTATTAAATTTATTATATATTTATGTCATAAGGCGTTTCTCTCTTGGAAGAACTTCCCCAACTGTTAATATCTATCGTTTAGCACCGTAAATGTTGTGTTAGATGATTGAAATGTTATGAACCGTTGAATGAGTTGGTTAGGGTATGTTAGTTGTAACATTTACCAGTTAATCAATCTGTCGTTGGATGAGTTTTGGTTGGATAGAAGAGAAGCACGCTTAAATGGTCAAATGGACTTGGAAGAGGTTTTTACATGTCATAGTCTCGACTCTCCATGATGCGATTGCTAGATCACATGGCACGATTGGTCATCTTCCGAGGGGGTGTTTTCTCACCATACTCCTGGCGTGCTTACTTACAGGTGGGAAAAATGGCACACCGCACAAACTCTTACAAGTATATAGAGACAATCCTTCCTGTTAAGTTGATAATCCTTCTTGCTAAGTTCTTGGTCCCTTGTCTTACATTTCCCTGGTTTAAATGGGTATTTTCTCTGAGTTTTGATTTATTAATAATAATCCTTAATTGCTTGCCTTCTTCAGGTCGAGGTTTTTTTGCACCAAACTACGATTTTACCATTGTTCCTTCTTGGCTGCCAAGGGTTTTCTACACCAAGCCAGGGTTTTTCTGCATCGTTCTATGGTTTCGCTTCTATACCAAGGAAATTATAGTTTCTCAAAGCGAATGCACTCCATTCTTTCCTGCATTAGAGCCCTAACTTAATTGTTAAAGAACTTCACCACAAACTTCATGGTTGTGCTGTATTTGAAATTGTCGGGACTGATGTTCGTGGGATTAACTACATTAATGAACTTCAGGTTTGGAAATTTTTATTTTTTTTATGCCTTTGGGAATTATCTTTTTAAATACAACATAGTCTATTCTGATTTCTTGGTGCTTGCTGATTGATAGACAAATACTTGTGTTATTCTCGAAGTTAAGTATGTGATAAAGAAGTAATTTGACAATATAAAACAAGCCTTCAATTGCATTAGATCACAGTGCTTGGGTACAAGATTTAGAATTTCGACATTATTTGAAGCTTCATTGAGTAGATGGTCAGATGGTAAAACACCAAAATCTCAAGCATCCCTTTCTCCAGGTTTGTTCCAGGCTTCACCCTATAGGATTAGATTTCACTTTGGAGAGCACAGTGAAGATGACAAATTCTAGATATCCAAGAGAACTTCGCTAAACTATATCAAAATATTGATTGTTAAATGGTGTAGTGTTTGGACTTAATACCTCATGACGATAGTCTAGGAACAACTGGCCTAAGCTCTTGTGGCATCACAGAAGATACTCTGCCACATGATTGCTCCATAAAACTCAAAGAGAATTGTTATAATTCATAGTTTAATGCCTCTGAATCTCATGTTGATGCAAAACTATTGGGAAGGTGTCATAATGATCTAGATGGAATCGAGTCACTCTATGAAAATAAAGGACCATCTCAAGTTTATAGTATGGGATCTGAAGCTCAAAGAGAAAGAAGACCAATATTTGAGGATGTTTTATTTGGCCTCAGAAATTCTCCACCTTCTAACAACATGGTAACAACATGGCAAAAGGGTGTTTTGAGCGTGAGTGTCTAAAGGGTGTCCCTGGAAATAATGAGATCTTTGTTAGAAGAACTGTGCAGTCAACTTTTGAGATTGTTGACTACAAGGATTTACTAATCATTTTTAAGTTTAATGATGCTTGGCATCCATTTGAACTGAAAAAAAAAAAAAAAAAAAAAAAAAAAAAAAAAAAAAAAAAAAAAAAAAAAAAAAAAAAAAAAAAAAAAAAAAACAACAAAAAACAAAAAAACAAAACAAACAAAACAAAAATAATAATAATAATAATAATAAATAAATAAATAATTGTTGTTATCTACCATTAAGTTAATTATCGTTAATTTAATTATAATTAGTAGAAGATTTAGGCCATCCATTTAATTATTGAAAGAAGAGCGGATTGTGGGCCTTGCCAGAAAATTGTGTAGAAATTCTACAAATTCTCTACAAATCTCACTTTAAGACTATGTAGAAAATCTAACTGTATATTAACCTGATAATGCAATATACCAAAGCAAAATATTGTAATCTACTTCTACTATCAATTTGCGGAAGCTTAAAGATTGAGCAAGATCGAGCTGAACACATATAACCAGAAGAAGAAGAATCAATTCACATGAAACACAAAAAATACTAAGGGGAAAGCCTCAGCTAAAAACCCCACTATCTGTATTATCATACAAGGTGGAAATACATCAAGAATTATACAAAGCCTTAGCTCTCACAGCTAGCCAGCTCTCAGTACAATCCTCCTGGATGCTCACAAGCAATCAAAGCTTCTCACAAGCCTTCTCCTCTACCCTCCAAGCTCCTATTTCCTTGTGCAGTTAACTCTGGGATGATCTCCTTCACCCAGTGTAACACTGCTCTAACAGACTGCCAAAACTGCGCAATCCTCAAGGAACCTTACCTTGACTGCATGCATTGGTTTCCTTTATAGGAAAACACATGCAACTGATAGTACATTATCCTTGACATTTAGCTCAACTAGGTCTTTCTCAGAATATACATGCATGAGTTTCTGATGAGGGAATCTTCAGTTATCTGGAGTACACTGGTTGAGTGCATGCATGCATCAACTGACTGATAACTCACAATTAGTTCCTCAACCAGTTTGGAACTAATTTAACTGGACTTAACTCAGTAAACTGAGCTAACTAATTACAACTCAATTATAACTCAATCTTATCTCCTTAATTAAGGGATAATCTCCTTAATTAAGGGATAATTGTTGCATGACTTCATAAAGACTTCTAACTTGAATTTCTCCAACTAATTAATCCATAATGAATTAATTAATTATTTCCAAGCAGCTGGTGAGACTAAATTCGATTTTTAATTCACAATTTTAATTCAAGAACAAATTAAAATTGGAATATTCTGGATTCTATTTTTGTCATTTCTTGTTGCTATTTTCAACACTCCCTTTCAACAAGAAAGGAATTCAACTTGATCCTGATCTTGAACCTTTGGAATGTTTTGCGTTCAACACTTCTCTCTAGTGTTATTGCTCCAGCAACTCCAGAAACAAAAAACATCCAACCTGAATTAGTATGATGCATCTATCATTAAAGTATCTGACTACTATTGCCTCTGTCAACTGAAAACTCTGTGCTTCTGCTGACTCAGCGTTTCTGCATTGTTGTCAATCCTTCTCTGCGCTCTTCAGTATCTGACTGCTCTAGCCTCTGTCACTTTGATCTCTGATTGCATCAATCCCACTGATTCCTCCTGCTACTATGTACTTTGAGCTCCTATAGCAAGGTACGATCCATGAGATAAAACCTCTTAATGGACCCTGCCCAATTTCATCTTTCTTGAGACTATCACTTTACATCGCCCCACCTCACACCTGGAGGTATGGCTGCATGTGATCCCTCTGCCCACTCTAATTATGGCTCCTCCACAATTGTCTGAGTCTTCTTCTGGGGCTGCATGTTGAGAGGTAATTCACTCTCCCTCTCAACCACCAAGTCTCTAACATTTGCCTTGCTCCTCAAGGCTTTGCATGCATTTTGAACCTCAAGAGCATACATATTCTGAACTCGTGAACCGATCTGTTTCACCTGTCTCATCATAGCCTTTGTCCTCCAACATCATGACCTATACCAAGTTCTTCTTCAGTCCGGGCACATACTTCACATCGGTCAGGGTGATAGGAGCTCCATGCTTCCTTTGAAAAGCAATCGTGCCCACTCCTGAAACACTAAATCTTTCATCGTCACCCATTTCTATGCGCATCTTGAGGTTTTTCTCCTCCAAGGCACAGAATAAACTTTTATCGTCGGTCATGTGGAATGAGGCTCCACTGTCAAGATACCAACCATAACCCATCATCGATGACACCATGCATGTGATGAGGGTAAAGTCCATTTCGAACTAAGAGGCTAATGCCTCACCTTCCGGTCCTTCTGAGGATCCCTTCTTGGACTTCTTTAATGGACAATTATTCGCATAATGACCCATCTCGTGACAATTAAAGCATCTCACTTTAGACTTGTCACCCTTCTTCCCTCCATGAGAAGAATTCGATTTGGAATGGGATGCCTTCCCCTTCCCTTTCCTTGTCTTACTCGCTAAGGCCAGATTTTCTTCATCATCATCCTTGGATGAAGAACCATCTCGAGTGCTCCTGCATGAGATCCAACCACAGTCGTTCCCAATCCGATAATTTCTCCCTTCCATTCACAGAGTCCTGGTATCTATTCTAGCTCTTTAGAAGGCTAAGGAGAGCGAGGCTCACCATATCATCATCGATAGTAGTTATTCCCACAATTCCAAGCTCATCTCTGCAAGTGGTGAGCTTGTTTAGATATGTGGAAGTAGTATCATCGTTCTCCATCTTGATTCTTTGAAGCTTATCCTTGATCACCAATTTCCTTTGGTCGCTATTGTTGTGGTAGAGGTGCTTCAATGTCTTCCACGTTGAATATGGAGTATCCTTCCCATGGAGACTCGAGACAATATGGTCTCGAACTCCCTCAAGGATGATCCATCTTGCCCTCGCCACACACTTCTCCCACTCAGCCAACTCTTGTGCATTAGTTGAATCTGGCTTTGGGATTTCTTGATTAATGAAATCCTTCAAGCCGTTGTCTTCTAATACAGCCTCCATGCGATCTTCCCATGCTATGTAATTCAAGCTGCCTTCCAAGGCATACTCGAGTTTCAAGCCATAGAACGCCATTGGCCAACCTTGTAGTATGATAAGAATTCGATTTGCACCTGCAACCCCGAACTTCAAACTTCGACTTCTCTTCTCCATATACTATTCACAGCTCCTATAAACTCAGCTCCGATAACATATAGAAATTATGCAAATTCTCTACAAATCTCACTCTAAGACTATGTAGAAAATCTGACTGTAGATTAACCCAATAATGCAATATACCAAAGCAAAATACTATAATCTACTTCTACTATCAATTTGCGGAAGCTCAAAGATTGAGCAAGATCGAGCTGAACACATATAACCAGAAGAAGAAGAATCAATGCACATGAAACACATAAAATACTCAGGGGAAAGCCTTAGCTAAAAAATCCACTATCTGTATTATCATACAAGGTGGAAATACATCAAGAATTATACAAAGCCTTAGCTTTCACAGCTAGCCAGTTCTTAGTACAATCCTCCTGGATGCTCACAAGCAATCAAAGCTTCTCACAAGTCTTCTCCTCTGCCCTCCAAGCTCCTATTTCCTTGTGCAGTCACCTCTGGGATGATCTCTTTCACCCAATGTAACACTGCTCTAACACACTATCAGAACTACGCAATCCTCAAGGAACCTTACCTTGATTGCATGCATTGGTTTCCTTTATAGGAAAACACATGCAACTGATAGTACATTGTCCTTGACATTTAGCTCAACTAGGTCTTTCTCATAATAGACACACGTGAGTTTTTTATGAGGGAATCTTCAGTTATCTGGAGTACACCAGTTGAGTGCATGCATGCATCAACTGACTGATAACTCACAATTAGTTCCTCAAACAGTTTGGAATTAATTTACCTAGACTTAACTCAATAACTTGAGCTAACTAATTACAACTCAAATATAACTCAATCTTCTCCTTAATTAAGGGATAATCTCCTTAATTTAAGGGATAACTGTTGCATGACTTCAGAAAGACTTCTAACTTGAATTTCTCCAACTAATTAATCCATAATGAATTAATTAATTATTTCCAAGCAGCTAGTGAGGACTAATTTCGATTTTATTCAAGGACAAATTAAATTGGAAATATTTTGGATCTATTTTTATCATTTCTTGTTGCTATTTTTCAACATCCCTCTCAACAGAAAGGAATTCAACTCAATCCTGATCCTAAACTTTGGAATGTTCTGCATGCAACACTTCTATCAATATTATATATATATATATATATATAATAATATATATATATATAATATATATATATATATCTCATCGTTTCAATCATTATCCATTCATTAATGCATGGCCATACCAACGACATGTTATGACCTCATGCATGACAACTACAACCACATCAATATATGCATAACGATATACAAGCACTGACATGCATAACCAATGCATAACCGACATACACTCATGACGACCACATACAACCACAACACCATCAACTTTCATAATTTGACACCACTGCAATCATGACCAATGCCATGCATACACAACAATCACATAGACCACAAGCACAAGGACCTATATGCAACTGACATGTACATACGACAACACCTTCATCCAAGGGGAACGAAAACCAGACATCACCCAAGGAGAACAGAGCCATGCTCTGATACCACTCTATAACACTTCCTTCCTCATCCATCTACCCAAGTAACCAACCAACCGGGGTAAACATGTGATGAAGAGATACTATGATATGATTCAACTCCCTATGTATTAGTTAAGGAAGTGGAACCGATGGAACACAACCAACTTGACCTTCTACATAGGCAACAAAACCCCCCGAAGCCATCCAGCCCAGTGACCAGCCCCTGAGATAAACTGACTTTTTATTGCATTAAAGCCTTAATCACTCCCTTGGCATGGGCATGCATGCGACTGGGACCCTCCAGTTGCTCCCACAACAAGGCATGTGTGCGAATGGGGACTTTTCTAGGTAGCTTTGTGCCAGCGACTCCGAATTTTGTGCCACTTTTTCACAGCCAGGACTCAGGGCACTGCCCAAAACTCTAAGAAACTTCCATAAATGAAAAGTAAAACAAAAAAAATGATACAAATGCAAATATTTTAACAAGGACTTGACCCCTACTATATATATAATATATATATATTATATAGATATATATATATATATATAGATACATATCGCTAATCTATTTGGTATTGCAGACGAGATATCCTCCCCGAACTATACTAAGGCACGTTGGTTCGTTTATGATTTGGTTTAGTTGACATAATATACCTTATGGGAAGAAGAGATCAAAGATGACTAGCAAGATGGTAGATTGCACAATGTTCTCCCTACGAATCAAATGAGCAGCGTGGTCTTGGCCACTCTTTTGACTTAGCAGACATCTTGAGGAGTTTGAAGGAATAAATAAGGAGTTGTAAAGTAGATAGTGACAAAATCATGCAGGCACAGGAGAAACAAGTAGAAGTCAGTGCAATAATTCTTCAGAGTTGTAAAGGCAAGGACCACTTCGGATCATCTGTAGACAGAGGATAGGACTAATGTGGCACATGGTAGGGGATCTCATAGTGGGCACGGGTTAGATAGAGATGACATGGTAAAGGATGGCAGGTTCTTGGATACTCCAGACCAGAGGGGTGATGGGCACATGTACTATTCTAGTTCTAGTTCTGATAGGTATCGTGGTCATCATCGTTATCATCCTTATAGGTGGGGTGATACGGGATATTTGTTGAATGAGTTCAAGAAAGCAAAGCTACTTACATTTAATGGGGAAATCAAGAAATTACGGGATGCAGAAGCATGGTTGTTTGGAATGAATAAGTTCTTTAGGATACATGATTACTCAGAGAACATGAAGGCCATGATAGCTACATTCAGTCTTAAAGGTAAAACAAATGTCTGGTGGGAAGATGTAAATAACACCAGAGATATTTACGAGGAGGAGTTGACTTGGAGTGAATTCGAGAGACTATTAAGGAAGAAGTACATATCAAAGAGGTATTATGACGACAGGGCAAAAGAGTTTTATGAGCTAAAGATGGGATCTATGACTGATGAGGAGTACACTAACAAATTTATGGAGTTGTTGAGGTATTTGCTTTACCTCAAGGAAGAGAGGGCCAAGATTCAGAGATTCATCAGCGGGTTGTTGATAGCATTTAATGATAGGATTGAGTTTGATGAGTCTAGATCATTGGAGGAGGCCATCCAGAATCTAAAGCATTGTTATGAGAAATCAAAGTGTAGATATAAGACAAAACTAGTCTAGAAAGGTAATAATAAGAATGAAGGGAAATGGGATAAGAAACATGCAAGGCCTCAGGACACAAGTAACAAAGAGAATGCAGCTTCACACAAGAAATTCAATGCATCTGATAGAGGACAAGAATTTTGGTCTAATCATAACAAGGGCGATGATAAGAATCTTGTACAATGTTGGACTTGTGGAAAAGATCATCTTCATAGAGATTGTCTACAACATCAGGGTGATAGACCATAGATTTATAGTGCCTAGGAGGCGCAAGCGGTTGGGGATGTTGGACAGAGTGTTCCTAGGATCTATGCAGCGTTGGATAACAGGCAGGTAGATCACCAACCGTCTATTATCGAGATGGATGGTAAAATATGTGATCAAGTTGTTGCTATTTTAATTTACCCTATATCTAATTATAGTTATGTTAATCCTAACTTGGTGGATAAGTGTGGTTTGAATAAAGAAGTGCATGCAGAGTCTTGGTTAGTGTAGTTGGCTACAGGTACAAAGAAGCGAATTCATCATTAGGTAAGAGCTTGTGCATTTGAGTTGAATGGAATGCCTACATCAGCACATTTGAATGTATTGCCATTGGGATCATATAATATGTTGTTGGGCATGGACCAGCTATATCTTCATAGGACCAAGGTGGATTGTTACGACAAAGTCATTGAGTGTTTGGATGATAATGGAGAATAGAGAGACTTACAGGGTAAGAAGAAGAAAACATCAGTTAGGATGGTGATAGCTATACAGGTAAAGCATAGTTGTAGGAAAGGGTGTGTGTTATTAGTGGTACATATTTCTAGTGACAAAGGTAAGGAAGTTGAAGATGTGGATGTTTTGAGCAGGTACCCAGTTTTACAACAATTTCAAGAAGTATTTCCCGTAGAGATTTCAGAGTTTTCGCCTCACAAGGAAGTGTATTTTTCCATTGAGTTGGTACCATGGGCAACACCAGCATCAAAAGCACCATAGAGGATGAGCACTCTAGAGTTGGTAGAGCTAAAGTTGTAGTTGAAGGAAATTCTTGACAAGGGATACATTAGGCTAAGTGTATCACCAGGGGGCGCATCAGTATTGTTTGTGAAGAAGAAGGATGGTACTCTCATGTTATGCATTGATTACAGGCAATTGAACAAGGTGACCATCAAGAACAGGTATATGTTGTTGAGGATTGATGATTTGTTCGATCAGTGGAAGGGATCTGCAGTGTTCTTGAAGATTGATTTGAAATTCAAATATCATTAGGTACACATCAAGGAAGATGACATTTACAAGACAACTTTCAGGACCAGGTACAAACATTATGAGTTTGTTATAGTTCCTTTCGATTTAACTAATGCTCCAGCTACTTTTATGTTCTTGATGAGTAGTTTGTTGCATCATTATCTGAACAAGTTTGTTATTGTATTCATGATGATATACTGGTATATTCTAAAAATGAAGAAGAGCATGTCAAACATTTAGTAGTAGTATTGAGATTGTTGAGAGAGCATCAGTTGTATGCTAAGCTTAGTAAATGTGGTTTCTTTCAGATAGAGGTACATTACTTGGGACATGTGGTTTCCAAGGAAGGCGTAGGAGTAGATCTAGAGAAGATAAGGGCTATCATGGATTGGGCATCCCTAAGAACGTGGATGACGTAAGATTATTTATGGGGTTAGCGGGTTATTACAGGAGGTTCTGATCCAGGTGGATATTGGTGGCCACCCGCTAATTCCACGTGGATCCCCTCTAGTGCTTCTTTCAGTTCTTTCAGTTTCCTTAATTATAGCACAGTTTACTATTTTTAGCAGTTTTTCGGCTCCTAAACTTTCGGAGCCGTTTTGAGGCCCTAAACGACGTTTTTTGGGAAATCTACCTGCCAGCGATTTTTTTGTCTAAAAATTGTCTTTTCCGTCGTATTCCTCGGAGAGATCTTTCCAACGGGCTATCATGCACGTCAAATGGAGATAAGACGACCAATTCGCGACCCCGGGAAGTTGATGTACCAACTTACCCAAAAACGGGGCCCACAATTTGGCGTTTCATCTTCCAGGGTTAGGTTTTGGAATGTGAAGGGTTTTTCCATTGTTTCTCAACAATAAATAGGCCTTCGAGCCTCATTGTAACACAGTTCAGAGGCATGTAGCCACACATCTCTTCTCAGAGATAAGCTACCATCGCCCTAGCTGGTTTATTTCTATTTCCGGTTGTAAGCATATTTCAGTATTTTCCATTAATGAAATGAAGTATTATTTCCGCTGCATCTTTGTGTATATGGTTATCTCTGTATTTTATTGCGTTCCTGTTTAAATCTAGATCACGTTCATTAGGAAATTCTCATAGATTACATATCCCATCACATCGTTGCAAAGGAAAGTTAAGAATTTCAAATGGACAGAGGAATGTGGAGCAAGTTGTGAGCAGATGAAATAATTGTTGACACATGATCAAGTGCTAAAGATTGCAGATTTGGACAAATAATTTGTGGTGTGCACAAATGCTTGCAAAAGAGGAATTGTAGGAGTTCTTATGCAGGAGGGATAGGTAGTATGCTATGAGTCACAAAAACTGAATGAGCATGAGCAGAATTATCTGACATATCATCTTGAGTTGGTAGCGATCATCCATGCATTAAAGATGTGGAGGAACTATCTTCTTGATAGGAGGTTTGTATCACAATGGATTGAGGTATCTATTTGGCCAACCAAATATGAATGTCAGACAATCTAGATGGTTGATCACGATCAATGAGTTTGATTTTGAGAACGGGTACATTAAAGGTAAAGAGAACAAGATTGCAAATGCTCTTAACAGGCAGATACAGGTGAACCACATAACAACTATGAGTTCTTATGGGACAGATTTACAGGCTCAGATCTTACAGTCAGGCCAACATGATAATAAATAGTGTATGCTCTTAGTAGGAGGATACAGGTGAACCACATAGTAGTTATGAGTTCTTATGGGAAAAATTTATAGGCTTAGATCTTACAGGCAAGTCAGCAGAATAATAGGTACACAAGTTACAACAGAGTACATGTACAGGTTCAGGTACAAGTACAAGTATAGGTACAGGTGTACAAGGTGTGGACTATTGTCTCACAACAGATGGCTTGATCAGATTTAGGGACATGATATATGTACCAAATGACAGCGAGCTGAAGAAGCTTATCTTGAAAGAGTTTCATGTGAAACCATATTTAGGTCACCCAAGATATCATAAGACATTGACAATGGTGAATAAGTTCTACTACTTTCCGAACTTGAAGAAAGAAATGGCAGAGTTTGTGGCGAGATGCTTGGATTGTCAACAGGTAAAGGCAGAGTGTAAGCATCCAGGTGGGTTACTACAGTTGATCTTGATTCCAGAGTGGAAATGGGAGGTCATTTCCATGGACTTCATCATAGGTTTCCTGAGAAGGTCAAGGCAACATGATTCCATCATGGTTGTGGTGGACAGGTTGACTAAGGTAGTGCACTTCATTCCAGTAAAATCTACTTATGCAACCAGTGATGTAGCATAGGTTTTCATCAGAGATGTAGTGAGATTGCATGGTGTTTTGAAGAAGATTGTGTTAGACAAGGATGCAAAGTTCGCTTCCAAGTTTTTGAAGGAGTTGTTTGCAGGTTTAGGTACAAAGTTGGCCTTAAGTACAACTTATCATCTGCACACAGATGGACAGGCAGAGAGGGTCAATGGGATATTGGAGGATATGTTAAGGATGTATGTGATGCATCAGCAGCGAAAGTGGGAAGAGTATCTTCCACTAGTAGAGTTTGCTTACAACAATGAGTATTAGGAATCTTTGAGGATGCTTGTTTGAGGCATTGTATGAGCGAAGTTATAATACTCCCATCGTCTGGCGTGACCCAATGAACATGGTATTGATTGGACCATAAATGTTAGCAAAAATGGAAAAGGAAATGCAGGTAATCAAGAAAAATTTAAAGGCAACATAGGACAAGTAGAACAACTATGCATATCAGAACATGTTGTTTAAGGAGTTTTAGGTTAGGGAATAGGTGTGCTCTCACATCAAGCCAAAGAAGAGCTCCTTAAGGATTGGATCATGTACCAAGTTGGCACCTCGATTTTGTGGACCTTTCAAGATTCTTGAAAGGATTGGACCAGTAGCCTATCGACTTGCACTGCCTCCAATAATGAAAGTCCATGATGTTTTCCATGTGTCATTGCTTAAAAAGTATGTTAAAGATGTTGATCACGTGATTGACTAGTCTGTATTATGGGTGGAGCCAGAAGGAGATTCTAGTCAGAACCTCAGTGTATATTGCAGAGGAAGATGCTCATGCTCCGGAACCGAGCAATCGAGTAGGTTAAAGTGTAGTGGAAGCACTTTGGGCCCGATGAGACTACATGGGATATGGCAGATGAGATGTGGGCTATGTATCCTTCTCTATTCGTTGGTTGAGCGAATGTTTTGGTAAATGTGTTGGTGCGATGTTTTGGTTTATGTACATATGGATGTAAATACCGCCATGTGGTGTGTTATAAATCTCCAATAAGTGGTATTTCTGTCATGTCATTATGGTTGTCATGTTGTTATGTTGTCATATTGGTTTGCTTCTCAGCAGGTTTATCATTGTAAATATTGCAATGAGGTAAGTTATAAAACTCCATGGGTAGTTTGTTTTTCTTTCAGTAGTCTTGTTGGTTGTAGATGTCATTAAACACCAAGGACGGTTTTCCCCCAAGGGGAAGGGATCTGTAACAGCCCTAGTAAAAAATCTATGTAATAAAAGTTAAAAAAGGTAAAATAATAACCATGGTCATGGGACACATATTTTAAGTTGAATGTTGGGCAAAACATCCTAGTGTGGGTGTTCATTTGGTTTATTATGGATATGGAAATTGGCAAAGACAATGCCTAAGGCTTTGGAAAAGCAAAGTGTAATTTATTGGCATTTATTTACAAAAATAATGGAAATTAGGAGAAAAGGAAGGTGAAAGGTCACAGGTTGCATGTGAGGAGGAAAATGAATGAAAATAATGGAAAAATGAAGAAAATAAAGGCCTCATTAATAAAAAGGCTTTTGAGGATTAGTTCATGGCTTTTGGTCAGTTCAGAATTTTGTTAGTTCAATTTTGGAGCTCCCATTCTATTCTCTCTCTCTCTCTCTCTCTCTCTCTCTCTCTCTCTCTCCCTCTCTTACTCTTGGATACTTAGAGTTTTCTTGGAGCACTCTTGGAGGAGTGTGGCATACTTGGGACTTGGAGCAAGAAGGCAAAGGAAGAGCGGGAAAGTGTAAGAGGACATCAAGATCAACAACTACAGTGAGTTTTGCTTGCAAGTACCGAGTTGCATGTATGATTTCCTTGTTAGTTTAGGCATGCATGGCATATGCATGTGGCTTCTTGGTCATGATTTGCCATTGGCATGGAGGATTGCTTGGATTGATAATGGTTTTGTCTAGCCTTTCCATTTCCTGCATAACCATGGTGTTGTGGGAGTCTTTCCCTTTTGTTTTCTAGTTGGTTCTCATGTTCCTTTGGTTGTGGGTAGAGTTACTAGTTCCTGAAGCCTTGGTTGGACAAACGCTTTGTAGCCCTGTAAAAACTTGGGTTGAGCTATTAGTCCTGGAGTATTGGTTGGACAAATGCTCTAGAGCCCTTGGTGGGTTGAGTTACTAGTCCTAGAGCCTTGGTTGGACAAACGCTCTGGAGGCCGGCAACAACTATGTGTTGAGTTACTAGTCCTGGAGCCTTGGTTGGAACAAACGCTCTAGAGCCCTGAACAACTTGGGTAGAGACCAATCTAGTTATGGATAATGATGTTTGACTGTGAGGTGGAATCACTGGTTGAGGTTAAGGTGGTTTGGCCTTTGGAAGCCTTGGTTTGATTTTGATGGATTTGTTCTATTAGATCCCACATTCATGCTTGGAATATGGCGTGAGGTCGATTGGTTGAAGAGAGATTTGGTTAAACCAATCTATGGTTAGGTGGAACGTGGAAGTCCCGAATTTGATTGGCCCTTGCATTCATCAATAAGAGCTCGCTTTCTCCCTATTATTTTATGGGTAGATATACTTGTTTATATGTGGCTTATATGGTTGTTATATCCTTGATATTTCTATTGGCTATATGCTGGTTATGAATGACTTTTACGCTAGTGAAAATGTATGGCTCTCATCATGTTTTGGTTATCACTGAATGTACAATGAATATATGGCCTAATAGATGGTAATGCAGTTATTATGATAAGGCATCAATGCTTCTTAGAGATTCTCAAATAAGTATGAGATCATTGTGCTCAGATTTGTTGTTTAAACCTATAGAATGCATATTTGTGACATGTTTGACGAAATTCCTATCATGGCTAGTAGGGGTCCAATCAAGTCCTTGTTAAATTATTTGCATTTCTACCATTTTGTTGATGTTACTTTTCATTTATGTAAGTGTCATGGAGTTTTGGGCAGTGGCCTAAGTCCTGGCCCTGAAAAAGTGACACAGAATTTGGAGTCGTTGACACAAAACTACCTGGAAAAGTTCCCAGTCGCATGCATGCCTCGTTGTGGGAGTGATTGAAGGGTCCCAGTCACATGCATGCCTATGTCAGGGAGTGATTGAGGCTTTAATGTAGTAAAAAGTCAGTTTGTCTTAGGGGTTGGTCACTCCTAGGGGTTCTGTTGCATGTGTAGAAGGTCAAGTGGATTGTGTTGTCGGTTCCACTTCCTTAACTAATACATAGGGAATTGAATCATATCATAGTAACTCTTCGTCACATCCTGGTTGGCCAGTTACTTGGGTATATGTGGGAGGAAGGCATTATAACATCAAAATTCTTTATGATGATCATTATATATGTAACGCTCCCTCTCATTCCCTTAGACCTCTCAACTTGAATGGAAGGTGTTACTTTGTCCTAACCCAACCTCCATTGTCTCATTATGGAGATGGGGTTATGAAATTTCTTCCCTTTCCATAGTTAGCAACATTAACTTTGGACCACACCATTGTGCTCAACTCATCAAGAGATTTGTGGGGATATCAAATTTATCTAAGTATGATTTATGGATCAAAAGTTATGGCCATTTAAATTTTTGGTCTCAATAACCCTACCATGTCAACATTACTGCCATGTGGCGCTACCTTGTGGCCCTGCCATGTCACCCTTGACTGCCATGCAGTCTACCACGTGATCATATATTGTGCCACATCATCACTTCCTACCCCTTTGAGTTTAAAGTTTAAATGAAGATATGCCTAGGAGGCCTGTAGTGCAAACGTAAAAAAATCACGTTAATTTCCAAGTGACATTTCTTGTCCCTCAACCTTTGTTACTACAATCTCAAGCCACTTAGCTCTCTAAAAAGGCCTCTAGTGCTTGCCACATGTCATGCCTTCCATGTGCCACATCATCTCCTCATCTACATCATGCTTCCACATGGACTTAGTCTTGGGTCCCAACTCCTTGTGCAACAATAATTCTCCATTATAAAATAAATTGGGTCGACGGTGAAGCCCAACCTTCAAGCCTCCACGTAATAATGCCTTGGAATTTCTCCAGTTGTAACACCATAGGGACACCCTTGAAGGGTCCATGGTGGGACATAAATATCATTGTCTACCACCTTAATAACTCTCTATCATGCACCCTGCCCCCTCTAACTGAAACACATAAAGGGATAACAGCCACAAGAGGTCGTAACGTGACATACATATTCCCGCCTACAAACAAGAAAACACTTTGTCTCATTGCTCCCATCTCTTAGGGCTACATCGAAGTGGAACACTCTCTCAACTTCTAGGGCAAGAACAAGAAATCCCATGGTTAAGTGCTGAGAAGGGCCTCTTCATCAATGCCCTTCGACACTTAGATAGTTTTGGGTCTATCCCTCCTAAGTATGGATAACAACTAAGTTGCAAGCTTGCTACTCTCATACTCAGAAACTATGATTTCATGGTCTCCTACTCACAGGATTTACACTTGATTTAACCCAAGGGGGATACCAATGAGATTTCCCATGTGAACCACAAGTCCTTTTGCCGTTTTCATAAGTCGATTAAACATTCATACAACTTATAAAGAACACTACACATACAACTAACCTATTGGTTTATTCAACGTTATCTTGAGCATGATATTACATAGTCGATCATGAACATTGGTAAGTAACCATATAGGATCATCTCAACATTACGGGGCTTATCTTGCCCTCACAATTATGGTAACTTACTCATAATGCATTGTGTTATAACACATAAATGTACATTTCCTCTCGAAGGACCAATCAACCAATGCATAACATTACACAAAGATACCCATTTCTCTTAATAAACCATTACTTTAATATAGCATAAGCATTATATACATCATAGGGATAAGCATAACGGGTAAATCACTTATCTTGACAACTAGATGACTGGAAATTGGGAGAGGGACTTTGATTCTCCTCCCAACTATAGGCCAATGACATTGTTGCTCCTCCTTGTAGTTAGCCACCCCAAGCCAAATTCAGAGCTTGTGAAGGGAAGTGCTCCAGGGGCATCAACACCAGTCACATGCACATTCACACAGGAATCTAGATTCCACCATGCCTCCAGGGATCCATAATGCACAGTGTCTCCACCCAAATAAAATCAAGTCAAGGAATCCTTAACATTTAAAGCTCCACCCCATAACCAATTTAAGGAATCCAAAACTTATAGTGCTCCACCTACAACAATGCCACACGAATCTAGAGATCCAAACATCTCCGCCCACTTGCACTTCAGAAATCTAGAACCATAGTGCCTCCACATGTCTTTTGCAGGAATCCAGAGCACATTATGTGTTCCACCTGATAACCTTAGTGGGAATCCAAAACTGAGTCTCCACCCAAATACAATCAAGTCAGGGAATCCAAAACATCTAAAGCTCCACCCCACAATAGTTTCAGGGAATCTAAAGTTGTTGCAGCTCCACGCACAACTAGTTATGGGAATCCATAACTTATAGTGCTCCACCCACAACAACACTATAGGAATCTAGAGATCTAAACATCTCCACCCACTTGCACTTTAGGAATCCAAAACCATAGTGCCTCCACCCATCTCTTGTAGGAATCCAGGGCACACAATGTGTTCCACCTAATAGTTTTTGTGGGAATCCAATTGAGTCTCCACCTGTTAACCAAAAATCAGGAGTCCAGAGAGCCAAGCCTCCACCTGATCAAGAACATAGGTATCTAGAGCACACCGATCCACCTATTGTTCGTGTCTTCTTAGCATGTTGTCTCCCCTTGTCTGAGTTCTCTGCTATGCCTCTATATGTTCTCCTCATCGTCTTTATGCCTCTATCTAAAATGCGTGTCTTTTTCCCCCTTGTTAACTCTCTCCCTACTGCCTTTCACATGAATGCAACTCCTCTTGTCTTTAGACTATTTCATGTCGTGTTAACTAAATCAACCTATGTCACGGTAATGGGACAACTCATCGTTTTCCTCAACGCCCATACATTTTCTTAATTGGTTTTACTTTCTCTTTTGTCAACAACAATCCATACATAGGCTTAAATTCCTATCTCGTTGCTTTGTTACGTTGATAAAAAATGTTGGTGGCCAATTTAAATGTAGGCTAACAACTTATCCATTTCCCAATCAAGCTTTCCAAAACTTTTCTTCCACAGGAGGACCATTCTCTCATTGTTTTTCTTTAATGTGTGGTTCAAGGACACTGGAGATCAATGGTCACTACGTCCACAAAAATTATTAAGGTATATCCACCCTAAGGGATCATAATCATGTCAGCTCATTAGTAGAGCCTAACCCCAAAATCGTCGAGGAGAATTAACCTTATGACCTAAATTCTCCTAATTAAATGTTTGCACATCAGTGTCATTTCACCAATAGGGAGAATGGGTGATGAAATAAATGCAAGTCTTGAGTTTACAATCAACTCCCCACACTCCCCCTCCACAAGCTCATGAATTTGTGTCCCTCCAAGTCCAATCATCCTTTATTTGTTTACATCAGTTTAATGTACAAAGCAATATTTAGAAGATGGTGACAAAGGGTTTGTTACAATGTGTGTGTGAGAGAGAAAGAGAGAGAGAGAGAGAGAGAGAGAGATTTAAATAATTTTGATCCTTCAAAATTTATTAAGTATTATTTATAATCTAGAAAGTATTAGCAAGAATACCACTTAAAAATTCACATTATGAACAAGGTGAGTACCAATAAAATAACAATGTCCAATGATAAAAAAAGAGCGAAAAGTAAGAAAGAAATAAGATCCATATGGCAAATAACAAATATATTGCATGAATATTTTCAATCTATTCTTCATTTTTTCTTATATCCACTCATGGTAGAGTTCTCATATTTTGATATCAATCGTATGAAAATGAATGTTGAAATTGAAGACTATTCAACCCTTTAACATAAGATATTGCGGCAAAGGTCATACTCTATATCTATGTCCTTTTAATGTTAATAGTTCACAATTCTATTTACATACTATTACATGCTTTTAGATTTAAGGTAATGTGTATATCAATATATTTGATAGATCTTAATATTATAACAAGCAAACATGATGAATACAATAGTTTTAATATGCAAATACTAACAAAGGATTTACAACAAGCAAACATAACAATGGACTTTAGCTTATAATGTGAACCTTTTTAACAACATTATGGTATGAATTTTCAAATCGCTTTGCACTATTTTAGTGTTGAAATCAAATCAATTTTGTATATATCATTTCCCACATCAATGCACCATATTATTGTATGTTTATCATTGTTAAAATCAATGCAACTACTTGATTTCTCTTATGCATGTTTCACAAATAACAAATATTGTATTAATATTAAAATCAATAGACTATGTTGTCATTGAAATCAACATATTGGAACAATTTCCTTTTTTAATAAAAACACCATTACTATAATTCAATTGCTATTTGTTACTCTAACTTCTTGCATATAGAAGTATCATTACCAAAAGAATATTTTTCTTTTGCTTACTTCAAATAATTTGGTTATTTTCCTAATAAAGGATTGCAAATCCCACATAATAAATGACCATATTTCTATAGGAACAAATTATGGTTTCTTTCGTAATTTTTGTGTTCATTTCAATCATATAACTCACTTCACTAAAACAGTAGAACTCCCATTGAGATTTTTGATGATCTTGTGAGTTTCCAACTCGAATTTCCAATGGAGTAATCACAATTCTCAAGTATCTCTATATTTTAGACTATAATTCCCAATGCAAAAAAAATTGAAGAACTGTAATTCCTGGTGTAAGGTTAAATCGCTAGATCACTGAGGTGGTGGATGTGGGAGGGGAGGGGGAGGACATCATGGATCTAGGAAGGAAATAGAACTTAATATGCATGTGATCTTAACATTGTCCCAACAACATAGCAATAACTTATGCCTTGTGCAGAGGGCTTAAAGTAGCCAAAGAAATGGGTGTGCATTATATTATAATAATAAAAGACTAAAAACCTGTCATTAACCATATGGAGAATAATTCAAAGTTGGGGGATCCTCCCTTTGAATCAATCCTAGATCAAAGCAAGAGAAAAACAAGTTTATTTCCTTCTTGTAACTTTTTATCATGTCTTGCATGAACTTGACAAAGAAGCGAATCATTGAACCAACTATGTAGTAAGGTTAAAAATAGGGGATTCAATGGTTAATGTCACTTTATAGCAACATCTCATCCCCTAAATCTCTTCAAGGACAATGACACATCTCAAGATAATTAATTGTCACATGGAAAGCCTCATTGGAAACACAAGTTGTCACATGGTGCAATGTCCATATCGAATCCACTATACACATGGTGATACTAAGAGACAAAAAACTATTAGCCACTTGCATCAAGCATTAACCATACATGTTTATCTCTCATTAGAGCTTATTACTTAAATATTTGTTATTTCTCATGAAAAGCACATTTCAACATCTATTTGCATGGTAGTTTATATTCAAATGTGTTGACACCTAATCATAGGGATTGGGTGAACAACTGTAATTAGTGTAAATAAATAATAGAGAAAATGGAGAGTCATCAGGAGATGAAATGAATAGTCACTCCCTCTTGTATATAATAATGAACAACCTGAATGAATAATACAATTACATTTGGGGAGTTACCTTCTGGCTTGACATGGTATCAGAGCCAGCTCCATTTTTGGCTTCCCTCTCTGCCCTTGTAACTCCCTCGTGCCTATTTTGCAGAACTAACACCTCTGCCATGCTCCTGAAGCTTGAACCCACCTTCCATACACTATCATATGCGTTTTCTATTTCCTACTTGAACTTTGTTGGGTAAATGACTCGTCTCCCCATACCAATCCACTACCACTCCACTATTGAGCGCTGAGACCTGTTGAGCTCCTGCTAGTCGTGTGGAAAGCGAGACCTCATTCTGGTGATGGTGCCACTCGGGCATGGTGTATGATGCATGGTGTAAGTTGTGGTGTCAAGAATGGTACGCAACATAATGGTATCTGCCTTTGCATTTAGCAATTTTCAAATACTGTGAGGGATAAACCCTTCTGAAATTATGCATTGATCGTGAGGTTCACTGTGCATATATCTCTAGTTGTTGGAGGCGCATTCAACATCAAATGACTGGAGTACTCTGCATTGAACATGTTGGTCAGAATGGTATGAGAGTGGCATAGCGGAATGGTATTGAATTCCATTTTTTTAATGTCGTATGGCTCAATGGTATAATGTTTGAATAGTGTATGCAGTCCTCCCGGTTTTAAATCCACTACATAACAGTCGATTGTGTAATACCAATCCTCCACCAATACCACCGCTCCAAACCTACGTTGGCCGTTGTCTGAAACAACCATATGTTATACCACCTCCACATGCAATAGTCGTCATTGTCCAAAACCTCCATATGCAATAGTTGTTGTGTATTACTACAACATATGCAACAATCATTGTGTATTTAGCAATAGTCTGAAACCTCCAATCCACGCTAACCTGTATAAAAATATTGCGCCTCACGGTTGGCTCATAACAATACCGCGCTCCCCATACCATACGTTGCCATAATCCACCATATGCCTCAGTCCCGCCATACATTGACCGTTGTCTCATGTGATTTTAATATGTAACAGTCCCGCCATACATTGACCTTTGTCCCATAAATATCAGATTACATTTTTTTGTTGCATTCCAACCACCATAACTGCATTTTTTGCCACCATAAGTATTTTTTACAATACACAAATTATACAATGCATTCATTGATATCTATTATCGGAGTGGTTCTCACCGGGAAGGAGAACTATCCAAAATGGTCGCAGAAAATCAAACACACTCTCGTTTTTAATGAGTTGTGGAAATGAGTGTGTGTTGGAAACGG
>APFE030356962.1:296135-342918 GCA_000404065.3 Pinus taeda | reverse complement strand
TGGGTATGCAAAAGGATTGAAGGAAACATTATTGTTGTTGTTGTTGGAAGCACCAATGTTTTCGTTACACTGATTGTCACCAATGTGTAATACTCATTTAAATTAATCACACTATTGGATTCAAATGAAAACAATACATGATATATCATAACATTGAATTCCAGATTACGAGTATGCAAATGCAACTTCTTTGCTTTCTTTACAAAATTTCAATTAAACATAAAAAAATCAAATATTTTAAGTGTTATGTTTGGATATATTATTTGCATTAATGTGTTGTATCACTTAGTCAAATACACTAGCCAATTACACCTATATTCATTTTAACGATGTAAATAATTTGTATATTTAATCAACCATGGAACATTTTACAACACTAGACAGTGCAATAGAAAAAGAAATCAATTTTATTATATATGAATAAGAGACCCTTAATTTGCTAATTGGGTTTATCTTGATTGGTTGGGAGGAGTGATCGTTATCCTCCCCACCTAGGTTCAATTCTCACAAATGACATGGTGGGATTTAGTGTAATGGTTCAAGACTTATTGTTGAGTCTGAGAAATCCCTCAAGGACCAAAACATCTATGTTCCACATATGGAATGTAAATATATTTCTCATAAGGAGAGAGAGAAAGAGAGACTATTCCTACAAAACGGGACATCATAAAGTCCCATGATAACGAAAAATGTCAATATATAGTCGGTACAATTACTAGCATTCTTTTTGTTGATTCCATGTATAGTTTTATGACTTCACTTCGCTAATTTGTAGTAGTCACTAGTCTTTGATAATATTCCATTGAAAATTAGCTTTGTGATAGCATGTTCCATGAATATTGATGAGTATTTCATATTCTTTCTTGATAATGTTGATATCGATCATCTTGTTTTCCTTGAAATCTTTCCTAGTAATGATGGTGTCAACATGGTTTCATATTTGATGGTTTTCATTGAATATGTGCACCCATTTCATTGTCTTCAATTTAGAGGCAATGACATCCTCTATCCTCTTTTATTCGTATTTGATTACTTTATCCTTGGATACAATACCATCATATTTGACATTTACATCCTCTAGACGGAGTTAAACTTCTTCAAGCATCTTCCAATGACCTTCTTGAATCTTGTTTTCCTTTTCCTTTTGAAGTTGAAACGTAATCCCATTTATCAAATTCTCGTGTCCTTCATCAATTCTAGATTGTATTCTTTATTTTACCTCAATTGTGGTAGGGACTTCTTCAATCTTCTTGCAAATTTCCTCTTCAAGTCTTTTGTTAGTCTCTTCATCCAAAATCCTTGAATTTTCTTGATTTTAGTAATGCTTCATTTCTTCTTTCAATATCCTAACCTTATCTAGTAGTTTTTTTTTATTATGGTTTTGTAATCTACAAATTTCTTGATCTTTCTTTACAATTTTCCCTTTAACATATCCTTTTCCCACTCCCCTTTGCTACTATATCCTTGTTTTAATTGTTGAATCTTCTTAATGAGTTCTTTGTTAAGTTTTTTATTCTTTTTATTTTTATTTTTATGATAGATAGTTCATCACATTTATTCTTTACCTCTGGTTTTGCTTCTTTTAACTCATCTTGAATTTTATATATTGACTCCATTTTTTGTCCTCGCCAGATTTATATATATATATTACTATATTATATAAATATATATATATATATTATATTATATATAATATGTATTATATATTATTATATTTTTTTTTTTTTTTCCAAAGAAAAAAAATCAAACTTTTTATTACCAAGATAAAAAGTTACATAGTATATGTCGAAGCATTTGTTTTGCTCTATAACTTGCTGATCATAGAGCTCACTGGATGAGAACATTCAGTCCAGGCAAACATTTAGAAAAAACCACTGATCAGATGCACGACCTCCTCATATGAGGAAATTTCGGCCCAATGCCTATCAAAAGTGGAGGGCACACAAAAAATAAAAACAAAAATAAAGACAAAACTTCAAGTGAAAAGGACCATAGCGAGAACAAAGGAGTTGACATTTGGGGGGATCATGACTTCCTCCCCTTTTTCTTCTTGACCTTTGGCCATTCTCCTTGGGACAGAATTATGGGAACAAGTTGAAGTGGATTTTCATCGTCGAGTCAGGGGTTTTCCTTGTCTGAGTCAGAGGTGTCTGATGAATGCTGCCTTTTGGTTCCACTTATTTCCATTGAAGTTGAATTCTTTCCGGATTGTGATTCCATAGGCTCTTGTGTAGAAGTCTTCTGATTTTCTGTTATGAAACCAACTCAAGAAAAGATAGAAAAGATAGATCAACGCCTTATAATTCAGCCTCTTCGAGGGGGCAACCTCCTTTACATTACATAAATGAACAATTCTTCGATGATACAAATGAAAGGACCTCTTTTTATATATAGGAGTCTAAGGGCTCATAACATAACCAGAGCCGACATAACAATAATAATGTAAGGGCACAATAATAATAATAGTGGGCTTCTATGGGTCACAATAGTAACAATATGGGTGCTACATGGGTACATCAATATAATAAGTGGGTTGTACTAATAACAATAAGGGGTTACTCTAGTAGTATAGGGGCCTAACATTTTCTATTTGGTTGTTTTCATTTGGAACGGGTTCTTCCTCTTCATATTCTTCCTCCTCATCTGACTCTGAATGGATAATTTTCCATCCCTTTTGTTGATTGCCAGTTTTCTTCCTTCTGCGACTGTTCTTTTTGTATTCTGGACATGTATTTTGGAGATGTCCAGTTTGCCTACATATTCTGCACCTGAAAGCTGTATTTTCATAATCTAATGACTGCATCCAGCCGCGGTCTTTGTGTTTTAGTTTTATGCTTCCTGGTAATCCTTTACTAAGGCCTACTTCCACGCATATGCGAGCGAAAGTAAAACTTCTTTCATCTATTCTTTGTGTATCCATTTTAATGTATCTGACTATGGTGTTGCCTATACTTGTGAGTACCTTTTGGTCCCATAAATGGATAGGGAGATTATGAAGACGTACCCATACAGGCATCTTAGAAACAACAAATGTGTTTACATCAAATTCCCGGAACCATGGAGTTATAAAGAGACCCGAAGATCCCCAGAACCAAGGTCCTTCCTGAATCACGAGATCTCTAATTTCTGATGATTGAAATTTAACTCTAAAAAACCCCTTGGAATAGAGGTGGATCTCACAATCCAGAGACCATTTTTTGAAGATTCGATGAAACAAATCCAAGGGCTTTGGCCAAAATCTATTAAAACGACATATGATGGCTAGCTTTTCATAGATGCAGCATACCTTCTTTGCTTCTGCTGTATCAATTGTTAGTTCTGGAGTGTGCTGAAGTTGCTCCACTGTGTATGGACTTGGTTCTGATCCAACCTGCTTTGGAACTGTTGGAAAAGCTTTCCCCCCTTGTAAAATATTCTTGTAAGATGTTCCCTCATTTCTGTGCTGTTGGTGTAGATCTGGATTGTGATTTAATTTGGATCCACTTCCTCCTTCCATTGATTTGCTGGTTATTGCACCTCCTCGTAGTCTCATATTGAGAATGATTGTAGATCCTAGTTTGATGTTGTAGTCCTTTATGGATCTGAAATCCTGTAGCAATCTTCCCCCTGTTACTAAGTGTTGCTTGCCAGCGGGGTAGCCAATCTAATTGGCTATGTTGTTTTTCAAATCCATTACACTATCTGTGGCATAAACCCAGATCAATGTTGTATTCCCTGTGGGTATTCTCATGAAGATTTGAAAACTCTTGGGAATTATCTCGGCACAGTTGGTGATCTACGACTTGGAACCAGTTTGGAGATCTTTCTTTTCCACTAGAGTGGCTTCGTTACTTGCCAGATCCAGCCCATCCAGATCTGCATAGAAAGACCCTACCTCGGTGCTAGACTTCCAAAATCCAGGGTGTAGGTGATAAGAGATTGACTTGATTTACCCTTGCCCCCTTGATTTTCGTTGGGCACTTGCTCTTGGTCATCAATGGCCTGAAGCAGTCTCTCTCTGCCTTGATCTCGTAGCCAGATTTGTGGAGCGACCATGCCTTTTGGAAACCATCTGCGTCTAATCTGTGGAAAGAAGGATCCGTGGCCAAAAAGGTAGTTCTTTTGCTAGATCCAGGCCTTAGCACTGCCTGAGGCTCGAGATCTAATCTCTCAACTTTGTGAAAGCTTTGATCTAGCCCTAGGAGGCTCGCCTCCTCCGATTGCAAAATGACAGCGACAGTAATCGCTTGGGGGCAATCGCAGATCTTGGTCTCTTTGCGGAGTGGCCATTCCTTGAGGACCCGAGTCATGTTAGACCAGTGGGAAGAAAAATCCATGACAAAAAATGTAGATATGATTCTAGATCCAGACTCTAACGTTACCCGTGGCCCGAGATCTGTTCTCCCAATAACATAGAGACTTCGACCTCGATCTGGGTATCTCCCCTCCTCCGCTTGCAGGTAGTCAGCATCAGTAATCTCCTCGGAGAAGTCACCAATGCTATTATGCGGTCTCCTTTCAAGACAGATCTTGGATGCCTGCACCCTCATCTTTCCCTTGTTGCAGTCATCTAATTTCCTGCGAGGCGATTTGAGCCAAGGGCTACTGGATTTGACGAGAGAGTCAACAAGGAGGGATTTCCTCATTGCGGCTTGCTGCATACTCGGTTCGTGGGGGATCAAAGACCACCAAGAGCCGCAGAGTGAAAATCTCTCCAAATCCGTATCCCTGATCCAATTACTTGAGAAGAGTGCTTCAATTTTTTTCTATGTGATATTTCATCTAGTATCCTTGTTAATACTTCTTTGCCACTCATAAGCTTCAATGATTTATGTTGTACAAAGAATGAAATGAAAGGTAGGAAACGATATGCAACACACACACACACAAAATATCATAGAAAGCACAACAATATGAGGAAAACATAAAATTTGTTAATAAATGAAATAGCAAAATACTGTAAAACATAAATTGGCTTGAATGTTGGTAGTTATATTTGAAAAATAGAGAGATGGTGGCCACATGCATTTGGATACGTTCTTACAAGAGGTGGATAGGATGGTCTTTTAGTATAAAGAAGGAATTCTAGAGGTCCAAAAATGTAACCCAATAATATGAAGTGCTAAAAGGTTTGCGGGTCCTAAGGTAGTTAGTTTGTACATCAACTTCACGAGGTTGCACACAATATCCATTTGGAGTGCATCGTAGCTCATTGGAAAGAACTATCCAAGGAATACAATATTTTAACCAAGCTTTTTGGTCCCTTGAATTGCAAAAAGACATCGTTTAAGGCCTCAAAATGGCCATGGAAGTTGGGACTTGAAAAACCATAGAAAAGTGCCAAGAAGATATAGAATTGTTGAGTCAGTGAAAGAGGTGGGTAGCCATTGATATACATCTATATCAATCCTCCCCTCTTAGGAAGTTATGGTCTCCATTGAATCAAATTACCTCATCGAATGGGGAAACTTCTGTCGAATTTGACCCCCAGTGAGCCACTTTCATTGGTGAAAAGGTTGCCTTGCTTTAACAACCTAGTAGAGTTGTATGTGCCACAAATGGTTTACTTGAGTTTTGAAAAAGATGATGATGCCATCATGTTGATGGTGTTGGACTCGCCAATATTTAGGGGATCTCCCCGATAGGAAGTCCCAAACAGACCTCACATCGTTTGGTGTATGAGTCCCATCCGGTATAAAGGCCAGGTTTCCAAATCCTTAAATATTTGCCTCGGCTTTAGCTATCAGCACAAGAGAGTGATGCAATGGTATCTTCAAAAAGAAAGGTGAGTGCGCTTGGTGAGTGTGTAGCGCAACTATGTCTAGGTTCTCTTACTGCAAAAAAGGGGGAGATAAGTGAGCCACTAAGTAAGAGGTAATAGTACCACCCAGGAAGAGACACACATGAACCAGAAGGACCTGTCTAACATCCAATGTAATAGTCCATGATGTGATAGTCGTTACAACCAACAAACAAGGTAAGATTTGTTTAACATCTAGTGGAATAGGTAATTAGAATATGTTATTGTGACTTGGTATTGAAGGTCAATGTGTGTATGGTATATTGATTTCGATGATTACCAAAATTACATGTGGTACAAGATTAATACAGTCCCACATGATATTACTTTTTTTCCTTTCATCTAGTGTTGGATATGATATGATGGTTTTAGTGAGCATTAGCATATGGAAGCAATTTCAACTAGTCGTGCACTCAACACTTGAACCATTTGCATGTCATTTTCCTATTGCATTTATTATAGATGGAATGGAATTAAACCCTCCCCCACCTTGGTATTATATTTTTCATCTAAGGGATATTTTCCATTCTTTCCTTTTGATAACCTACCTTTCAATGCACCTAAGCCTTTATTCACTGTCTGGAGATCTTTTGACATTTCTACTCTTGTGATTTTTTTAAGGTTTGCATATTCACCCTCTTGTAATTGACTTGAGCTATTATATAATGCTAATTTGGTTTGTAAGAGAACCAACATTAGTATCCTTATTTCTGCTACTATTTGGAATTTTTTTGAGGGGAATTGGTGAACTTTTAATTTCTTTCTAATTCTATAAATGATGTTAGTATAGGTATATTTTCTAGTGCATTTTTGAATTAATTCTTGTTGGTTTGATAGTGTGTTTTATTTTAAGCTTAGATAATTTAAAATTTCATTGCTTGTTTTTCATAGCCTCCATTTTTCCCTCAAACTTTCCCATGTCATTGCACTTGCAATTACGATTGAGCTTGAGTTTAAGGATACATATCTATGGTTTTCCCTAAATATATTATTTTGTCTTGCCTCATTATTTCCATTGTAGTTTGGGTTCAAAATTTAATTTATCGCTCAACAACTTGGACTATATCTTTCAATCTGTGACATTATGAGTAGACCCCCTCTTTTCCTTACTATGCTATCTAAGGCCCTTTCTTATTTTAGGTCTTTTACTTAGATTAATGGACATAGTTTTAGTTCATGTCCTATGGTTTGAAACATAAACACCCTAACATATTAAAATTCCATACCATACACTAGCCCTTATTTTGTTATCTAGAAAATAAATGTCCCATGTATATCTTGTGTCCATGTTCTAGTTTTGGTAATTGTTTGATCTTACCATTGCATGATAGTTTGGAATTATATGTAATGTGCTTGTTGAAATTAGAGTCATTTTTTTGGTATCAATCATCTATTCATTGGGACAATTTGACTCTCTTAATGTTTATGGGCATAATAATTATGGCCAAAATTTCACTCATTGTATTGTGGCACAATTTTTCATTACCTATTACCTTGGCTCTATACAAATTTCCATTGGGACACATGGGCTTGATACATTTTCTTCACTTTCTATTATGTTCACTTGAACATATTAGGCTCATATGGCTCTTCTTACTGACTATATGCATCATCAATTTTGACTTATTTAAAGTCTTTAACTAGTCAAAAATTTACAAGGTTTGACCCTAGCATTACCTACCCCATTGCATTAGTATTGATGGTAAGTTTATGCATATAAATGATAAAGTTATGATTGTTCCATCATGGAAATTGAAAGCCTTGTTTCAACTTGTACATTATAAGCTACATTCCATAAATTTTTGTCTCCATGTATGCCATACATATGGTGATATTTATCATTGTGGGCATCATGCCTCTTTTTGTTTTATATAAAAGTAATATACAAATGGTGCCATTCCTAGTATATGACATAGACATCATATTTCAAATTTGAATACATATGCAAATGCATTTTGTATATCTCATAGCTATATTGTAGTTTTCCACATATATGGTGCTTTGATTTTCTATTTGCTATAATGATGAAATCTCTATGCATAGGTGGTACAAAATCCATGCCTAAGTTATCATGAGTTTATTACTTGTTATTAACACAAAGTCAACATGCTTACTGATATTTCATTCCACATTCCATTCACATTTACAATGTTTCTCATTTGCACAGTAGTTTGTTTTCCCTCACTCTTTCACTCATTCCCTAAACTATATATAAGTGGCATGAGTAATAATTATTATATTGTTACATTGTTTAGCTTTAAGCATAATTCAATTTTCTTTGTTTGAGTATGCTATACCTATAACATTGATTTTTAAATCACAACTACTTTTTTTATTTGACTTGCTAGCTAACCCTTCAAAATCATGGATCGTGAGGACCTAAGAAGGGATAGGAAAATAGGGATGGCGATGTGGGGAGGAGTGGAAGGAAAAAGGGGCCCAAATTATCCATCCACTTTAATGTTAATGTTAATTTAGTTTTCTTATTTTCTCCAAATCATCCAATTATACTTGGGTGATAACCTTTCCTAGCATCCTTTATTGTTATTTCCATGTGGTTTTCAATCCTACCTTAGAATTTATGAGATTAATCTTAGTTTCTTGTGGTATTTCTAATTCAAATAACCCTACGCCATTTATTCATAACATTGGATTGGGAGGTGTTAATCTCGATACAATTCTACCAAGATATTCTAAATATAAATCTTGTGACTCTACTTTTATTATATCAATATATAGGTAAAAAAATTGATGAATACCCATGTTCCATATATAGCTCCATTATGTTACTAAAAAAAACACAATGTAAGCGTCAACACTATTTTTTTGTATGCTTCCATCCACTTCTACTCATATTTATAACTCACCCAAATAGATGCATGTATCTCGAGATAGTTTATTAGGAAACTAAATATTTGCGAAATCATTATCAAGGATTGAGCACTCAACAACTAATTCCATGCCATTCATAGTATAATAAATAAGAAACAATTCTCCTATAAGGTCCTCACATGAAGTTATGGAAGCATACATGATAAAATGCTCCCACAATTGAGAATTACCACATTAGACCTCTTTGTGACAAGCTTAGGGATTCATTCCCTCTAAAGGATGGCATTATAGAAGGAAAAATGCTCATATTAAAATGACAATACCAAGGATGTGCAATATGGTTGGGTAGGGAAAAAGGAAGCATATTATAAATATATAAATTCAACTATTAATTCTAACAAAATAAAGGCTCAATGGTGGAAGCTAATTGGAACATCAAAAGCTAATAAATAATTGTATAAAAATTATTTAGACAATGAATGACAATGGGTTTCTAATTCACAAGAAAAGATGTTCATTGATGTTAATACCATCATATGGGCATGGTCACCAAGGGATAGATGGATAAAAGAGACAGTAAAAATAACTAAGAAGGACCCTGAATCAAGCAAGGGACACAATTCCAAGTTAGGAAGGAAAGAATGTATGGAGAATAATGTTGAGAGTGGGAGTGACGATGATTAATTGGACTTTATTTGAGTGATGTTTCTTTAAATATTTCTAAGAAAGTACTACTCTAGAATTGTTGTCACTAGCTTTTATTTTATTGTGCCTATTCAATCTTGATATCTCTATAATCAGTGTCATAGTGATATTATGCATGTATATACAAAAATGATATGTTGATAACTATAAATTAATCTTCAATTTAGATATTATTTAAACAATAAGAAAAAAAAATCAGAATATTGAAATCAAAATTCACATTGTATAAATTAGATATTGACATTTTGGAATCAAAACTCACACATTTGGAAATGAAATTGCCTAAATTTTATTTCAAACTCATAGTTTTGTAATTGAACTTTCAACTTTTGGCATCAATAATGTGCTATTGGAATAAAAAATCACTTTTTTGCAATTGAAAATCATACTTTTTGAGTTCAAAATTACTCAAAAATTACACTTTTGAAATTAAGAAAGACACTTTTGAAAGTAAAATTACATCTAGAACCCAAATTTTTTCTTTAGAAATGTTGATTTTAACAAATTTTGAATCAAAATTTACAGTTTATTAATCTATATTTTTCCTAAATAATTTGAAAGTAATGAAATAGAGGTTTTATCATAAATGGTTTTCCTATTTCTTATTCTAAATTATGCTAGTAGTTATAGAAGGTGTTTTAAGGAATATTATGTATCCTATAACATTAATTCTTACAAATAACCTCTCATAAAATCTCATGTCCTTTGCTCTCCTATATATGGGAGATAGGTCATGCAAATGGTTCTTTGGCACATAAGAGCTTGAAAGTTGTGAATTTAAAATGAATTCACTAATATGATTTTGATTTCTTGTTTCCACTCCACTTCTAACATCTAGACTTATATTCCCTTCCACATATTGAAGTAAATCATGTTTACAACATTTATCTACTACCAAAAATTTATTCCTAACCATAACCCATTTAACCTTTCTGTATGGCCTTAATACATGCACTCCATTTTTATATAGATACCTTTGATCATAAATACACCCATCACATTGGGTTAAATAACTTATGAAATCTATAACATCCTATATCACCATTTCATTTTGAATCTTTTTGAAAACTTTATTAACCTTTAAGATCTCAACTTCACTGTTCATCAAATTATCTATCCAAATTGTTAGGAAACTAGCTCACAAAAAGATAGAAAAGATAGATCAATGCATTCTAGATAAGCCTCTTCGAGGGGGCAACCTCCTTTACATTACACAAATAAACAATTCTTGGATGATACAAATGATAAGACCTATTTTCTATATATAGGAGTCTAAGAGGTCATAATATAATCAGAGCCAACATAACAATAATAATGTAAGGGCACAATAATAACAATAGTGGGCTTCTATGGGGCATAATAACAACAATATGGGAACTACATGGGAACATTAATATAATAAGGGGGTTGTACTAATAACAATAAGGGGTTACACTAGTAGTATAGGGGCCTAACATGCCCCTCTCCTTCAAAATGTGTTGTCCTCAACGCTTGAATAGTTCTTGATGCTTCTATATAAAATTATTGTCCTCCCATGTGGAATATTCAATGGAGAAGTTCTTCCACTTGATGAGATACTCCAAAAATTGATTGATTTCGTAGTTGCTGGGTTCTTGTTTCTATGACTGCTTCAGGTTCCAATATGATTTTTCCTTCCTTGTCAAGTTCTGACAGTATTGTTTGAACTGGGATTTTCTGCAACTTTTGAATGTGTGGCCACACTTCTTCGTCCTCCTTCCATTCATCCCTTACTTTGTTTATCCAATCTAGTTAGATAATAGAAATAACACAAAACAATGATTCCACATCCTCATCCTTTCTTGAGAGTGCATATGCAACAACATTTCGCTTCCCTTTTTTGTATATGATTTCAAAGTCTTAATCCAACATATTTGTGACCCATTTTTTTTGTTCTTCTAAAGATAATCTTTGTTCTAAAATTTATTCTAGACTATCATGATTCATTTTTACCTTGAAGTGTCTTCTCATTTGGTAAGGTCGCCATTTCTTAAGTGCATGTAGTATTGCCAACATTTCCTTCTCATAAATAGCATGCTTGAGATGTAGCCGTAAAAATACCCAATTGCCTACACCAAAACTTCTTTCACTATGATGTTGATCTGCTTCTTGTTTCATTGGATTCTGCACCAAAGTGGTGTTATCCTTCAAAAATTGGAGAACTTGTTGTTGATGCTAGATGCGATATTTCACTTCTTGAATCTTTTTCTTCTTGATATGTCCTTCTATCTTGAGAGTTTGAGGAGTCGTAATTTCTTCCAATGCATTACAAGATATGGTTGGATTCACTTCTTGATGCTGGATGTGATCTTTTGCTTCTTGAACATTTTTATTCTTGATATGTCCCTCTATCTTGATAGTCTGAGGAGTGGTAATTCCAGCCAATGCATTACAAGATATGGTTAGATTCATTTCTTCTTTCTCGATATGATCTTTCATTTCTTGAACCTTTTTGTTCCTGATATGTCCTTCTACCTTGTGAGTTTAAGGAGTGGTAATTCTTGCCAATGCTTTACAAGATATGGTCAGATTCATTTCTTCTTTCTCTGGGGTTGGTTCCTGGTGTATATCCTCTTCTTTGATGTTTCTTGATCCTTTTCTTCCTCCTCTTCATAATCTATGTAAAATAATTTCTTCTCAACACACTTACGACCTTTAGTGTATTTGATAACACAATTGTAGAAAAGCCCTTTTTATCTTTTTTCTTCCAATTGTTGTCGTGTAAACCTTTTAGGTTGTAGAAGGCTAGGAGAAAAAACACTTCCATAATTTTTGTCGTAAGTGGTGTGATTCCTTGTTTCCATAATTTCGCTTTCAATTTTTCTTGCCAACCTAAATGCCTTCTCTAATGAACCAGGTTCTCAAAGATGAACCTCATGTTGAATGTTATCATTTAAAGTCCCTATGAAGACATCAATTCTTTGCTTCTATATAATATCATTTACCCTTATATTCAATTTTTGAAAGTCCTCAATGTGCTCTGCCATTAAACCCTTTTATTTGAGATTTACCAATTGGTTGAACAAGGTGTTACTCTTTGTATCCTCATAATGTGTTATCATATCTTCCATGAAACTTGACCAAGTGACAAGTGCTTTACAAAAACAAAGCCCTTTATACCATAAAAATTGATTTGGTTCTAAATATAAAGATGCAATATGTACCTTTTGTAACAGTTGAATCTCATGTAGATCAAAATATTGCTCCATCTGTAGTATCCAATTTACCGGATCCTTGCCATCAAACTTCCTCATATTGCCTTCTCTTGATTTTAGGAACTTGATCTTGAAATGACTGTAACTCGGTAATTTCAGATCTCCAAGTTCTGAAATTGCATCCTGCAGTATCCCTCTGAGCAGTCTTTCTAACCCCACAAGTCTTATCAAGATTGGATTCTCCAATGAAGAGTTATGCCAAATCTCTCACGATGACTTGAGTATAGACTAGTTCAATAGAGTGAACTTGTATGATTTTCCCTGGGTCACTGTTTCAACCATAGGTTCAAAAAATGATACCCATGAAAACTACAGTCCATCATCATTTTGTAACTTCTTACAAAAATTCAATCTGATGCACATAGCGAAAGTTATGACCATTTTCCCAAGGTGACCTGTTTGGAATGTAATTCAGGGGTCTGCAAAAACCCTAACTTCCTCAGATTATATCTATGAAAATATAGCGAGACAGGATTGGAAATTTGGAGCCGAGATTCCAAACGATTTCTTCTAAATGGGTTGTTTTTTAAGCTTCTGAAACATCACAGAAAAAACGTTATAACGAAAATGCCACGATGTCCTGTTTGGAGTAGCAAAACCCTAGAATCTAAAGCTCTAATATCAAATGTTAAGAAACCAGCTCACAAAAAGATAGAAAAGATAGATCAATGCCTTAGAAATAAGCCTTTTCGAGGGGGAAACCTCCTTTACATTACACAAATGAACAATTCTTGGATGATACAAATGATAAAACCTCATTTCTATATATAGGAGTCTAAGGGGTCATAATATAATCAAAGCCGACATAACGATAATAATGTAAGGGCACAATAATAACAATAGTGGGCTTCTATGGGCCACAATAATAACAATAAGGGAACTACATGGACACAACAATATAATAAGGGGGTTGTACAAATAACAATAAGGGGTTACACTAGTGGTATAGGGACTTAACACAAATCATGTATAAAATAATTAATTATCCAACATATGTACGATTCCACACATATTTTCTTGCAAATCACCAAAGTTTGTTTCAACTATTTTTTAAGCCATAACATTGTCCTATTTTTTAAGCCATAACATTGTCATACTTGAGAATATTATAGACCATTTCTTTAACAATTCAAATGTCTTTTCTTATACATTCATGTGTGAGTGAAACCCTTGTAAATGTGAATGTTTTTCTTTTCAGAAATATTTATGGGTAATCTTCACAATAATGCTCCTAATATAAATTAGGAAATATGATGATATTTCATTACACCCCTTGTTTATGCTTAACTTTAACTAGATAATGGAATTTTAAGTTTTAACACATTTTCAATTCTATCGGCTATATATCATTTAATTGCAATATTTTTATATAAATTATTTCTATTTTTTATATTTCATATAAATTATGTCTGCATTCTATAATAATATTAAAGACTTCACCCACCTTTAATTTTACATTGGCAAAAGTTCCAACTTGCTTTGTAAAAATTGCACAAAATATTCAAATTTACACATTAAAATTAGAAAAACTTATTATTTTTTAAAAATAATATTAAATATACTATCTATAATAATTAAAAAAATGAGCTAATATTTTTATTTTTTATATTATTCTATATATATAGAAATATAACATTTTTCATAAACCAAATTGGGGCAAAGTAACATGAATTACCAAAATTTAGATTACCATGATACATCTCTATCTTTGTAGATTCAACCCTTTCAAGCCCACTTGCCCATAAACTAAGAGGTGTATCATAGATCATAGTCACCTTTAATGAAAGGTACATCTATAATATTAATTCCTTTAAATTATATAATGTAGAATTTGAATGATGCAACATATGGTCTTAATACTGAGATATATGAAATTGCTTGAGGCAGAAATAAGCTAGTATGTATAAGCTTATCCAATGAGCACTAATAAGTCTCTATTCCTTATGGTCTATGGAATGACTAGTGGACTAGGCTATTAGTGTAATATTGAGGATTCGCTCTTACTAGACTATTTGCGCTTATGATGTCAAGGTGATTGGGTCTTTTTCCACTCCCAGAATAGAAATAAAATAAAACTCTATCGGTGCATCGAAGTGATGTCACAATGCGGGTTGGACTTTTTCCCAACTTATTAGGCTGTCCTTATGCATGGCCCACCATCTATAAGAAGTGGACCTCAAGGTTGCATCTAGTGTCAAAACTCGCCGAGGATGCGCAAGTAGGCTCGACCAAAGGGAGAGGACAAATCTCCCTGGCTTCAACCGGTTTCCAGTTTCCTTCAACCCATATCCTCTTTAAGATTGAATGACACAACATATGGTCTTATGGTTTACAGAGAAACATAACCTTCGAAAAAATATATGGTTATAATAATTAACAAGCGCTGCATGCAGCCGGTAGTCCATGCCGTAAGTGGATGCCCCCTCACTCTTACATGCTTTCACAAAGAAAGAAGCCTTCCCAATGTAAAATTGAATGACGCAACATATAAGAAGTTTACAGAAAAACACAACCTTGGAAAAAATATGTGGCTATAATAATTAACAAGTACTACATGCAACCGGTAGTCCCTGCCATAAGCAGATACCCCCTCACTCTTACATGCTTTCACAAAGAAAGAATCCTTCCCCTTCATAGCAAGGGGGCCCACCCCATTCTAGTCACGCTAGTATCTCTCCTTAAATGATTAGAGAAGGTGGTTCTTACCTAGGTTGAAAATTTATTTCCACATGATGGTTACTTAATGCAATACAATCACTTGGAAAAATATATGCATTTTACAGTGTTAAGACTTTTCATATATCATTTAAACTCCACTTTTGAGAAAAAATGGATACTCCAAAATAATAATAATACTTATGAGAGACATTATACTAATCCATGTTAAATATCGATTGGCATGATTGTGCGTATGACTTGGTTAAGTGGATGGTTTTATGTTTTTTTTATTGCATGATAGATTTATCATCACGGTAGCATCAATATAGTTATCAGACATACTGACTACGAATTTAGTAAATTAAATTTCCATAAACAAATGGAATAGTTTTAATTATAATTTATAATTTATTAAATCAAAAGTTAAAAAATATTCTAATTACTTTTCGAATTCTAATCGAAAGTGATACACGTAGCTGACATGCATATTTGTGGGTGCCGCTTGTTTCAATTTTTTGGAAATTTTGCACTCCTTTGTTCAGTTTTGCTGCTATGTTCAACAGGCAGTTTCGCTGCTCTGTTCAGTTTTGCTGCTCTGTTCAACACGCAGTTTTGTTGCTCTGTTCAACACGCCCGGTTAGAGAACTACACAAACATTTCCAAAGAAATGTTTTTGAATAAACTTACACAGCATATCGTTAGCTATTCGAATGGCTGTAGAAGCGGTAGTCCCTGCCGGCTCTGGTCTATGAAAAACCAAGAACCAGATCTGGGTCTAAGAAAAAACAAGAATAATAGTCATTACTAGGATGCTGATCCTTATTTGGTTAAAATTGTTTTGCAGCCCAATTTGGGAAAATAAACTTTGGTTAAAGACTCAAAATTTACAGTGAACGGAAGAATTAATAGCAAGTCAACACTGTAACGAATGCTATAGTCCCTGAGTAAAATTTAAGGAAAATTTAAATTCAGGAAAAATATGAGTGCAGGCAGGTTATGAGTACATGAACCACAATAACTAAATATAAAACCATTGAAGCAAAATTAAAGTTTAAAACACAGGAATGAATGATAATGGAAACAAATAATATGTAAGATATACCAATAACCTGGTACTTAAACATGTAAGGCTGCCAGTGACAACTCCAAAATAGAAATTTAGTCCAATTTTGGTCAATAGGAAAGCAACAATAATGCTTTCACAAAATTCCCTCAAGATAAAATTGCATGGACTGAAATTAACAACAGGAACTTGTTCAACATAGAGAAATTATCCCACAATAATTTCTTCTTATGTTCACTTGGACAATAATGTGAGAGACTGGCCAAACTACAAACCACATGAATAGTCCCTAACAGAGGAGACAATGAGTTTGTCAGGAAACTGCATCCGGTAAGAACTGATGTATGGGAATCTTGGATGGAACCATGAAATATGAGCTAAGCGAGTTGGTGGTAATGCCTTAACTTTAACTTTACTTTTGCACAAAGACAATGTGGCCAATCAAAGGGAGCACTTAATTTTGTTGCTTGCCAATATGCATATAAGGCTTTATAAAGCCTCCACAAGACATGTCAAAGACAATCCACAAAAATAATCCTGGTTTGCCATTATATTGAAAACATTTCCATTGTAGATGAAAATCCTGGTTTGCCATTATATTGAAAACATTTCCATTGTAGATGAAAGTCATAATACGGATACTTAGAATCTCCAATTTTTTAAGTATTGTGCATTAAGATAGTTGGATGACAATGCTCTCAACGACGTCATGAATAACCTCTTCAAAAATTACAAACAGTGGTGCAAATATGAAGTCGCAAAAGTAGCCTTAGTAATATCCTCTGATATGCCCATGTTTTTACTAATATTACTATAATTGTCATTGTGTTTCACAATGAGATGATAACGGACATATTGTTGTGGCAGTAGTTTTGGGGTTCACTCTGGGAATATACTTGAAAGATTAGTTTTCTGGTTTTGTCAAATACAGGTTGCCCCAATACGATATGATGTGCAACAACGTAAAACTATATATATGTGACTCTATCTTCTTATTTCATGAGAAGCCGCGAATCTATGGTTTATGCCAGAATGCCTCTGTTATATCAACCATCATCATGTATGCCAGAGATGGTTTTTGTTGAGTTTATTTGTTTTTAAGAGAAGTATTTGGTCATATTGAATTACAACTAAATCTTTGCAAAGTTTAAACTTGTATATTCTATTCTTGTGGATTTTCAAGATCTGTAATTCACACCACAGGATTGAATTTCATCCAAACATGCAGGGGGAGGAGGAATGATAAAATTTGACGTCTTTTAGGCCTACAAAAATTTATGATTCAATTATTTTGAGAACTTAATGTAAGGTTCTCCGGTTGAAAGTGAAGTACTTAAAATACCATCTATTTGGAAAAATATTCGGCAGATTAAACACAAAAGTTAACTGGAAACTCTTACCCCTTACCTTCCCCTCATATGGTCAATTATTTTGAGAACTTAATGTAAGGTTCTCCGGTTGAAAGTGAAGTACTTAAAATACCATCTATTTGGAAAAATATTCGGCAGATTAAACACAAAAGTTAACTGGAAACTCTTACCCCTTACCTTCCCCTCATATGGTCATCGATGTTCAGAAGCTGGTCGATGGACCTGATCGACTAACGTTAGTTATGGACCTATAGTTTGACTATCTTTTATTTATTTAGTACACCGAGCAGTAGGGCGGCGGAGAAGCAGGGAGACAGGCGTCTGGGTAGATGTGGTTTGATCTACCCAGGCTAGGCGCAGAAGCAGGGAGACAGGCGTCTGGGTAGATGTGGTTTGATCTACCCAGGCTAGGGTTCACTCGGTGTACTATTAACAAATAACAATAATTACCATATATCAAATTACTACCACCCAGAATAGCAAAATTCCCAACCACTCCACTAGATAGGTTATTTCGTTATTTCATCTACGATTTAAAATTTTATCGACCACCCTGACAGGATTAAGTACCATATACAAAATATTACCGATCTCTAATGGCATAAATTAGTAGCATGCAAAGTTTCCAATAATAGACAATCTGCTAAGGGGCTGAAATCCTGGAGAAATTTCTGGGGAGGATTTCTATTGGATTTCTCCTAAATTTAATTATGTTAATTAGTGCTCATTGCCAAACAGCAATCCTAAAAACCACTTGTTTGATTGAAAATGAACCCATTCTTAGGGATATCTTAGAGACACAGGGTTGATTTACAAATATTGTCATTCATTACAATGCTCATAAAACTATATTGAAGAGAACAAAAACAACTTCTTGTAAATGTGTTAGAAAACCTGATGAATCTAGCTAATAAAGGTTGAACATAGAGCTTTGCAAAGCAGAAACACTAAAAGAAAATCGAAAGCATAAAAGAATGGTTCATTAGAAAATAGGTTACAATACTCATGATATAGCATTACTGGGTGAAGATGCCAAGGTAATGCACCATAGTGGTGATCAATGAAAAGACTCAACACCTACAACAAGTTCAGGAGATAATTAGCTAGTTGCGGAGTGAAAGAAGAAGCAAATCATGGAGTAAATCATGCAGAAGAACTAACTAGTTGTGGAGTTAAAGAACGAGCAAATCAAAGAGTAAATCATGCAAAAGGAATCTTGCATGCAGTCCCATGCTCTAACTAAGAATCCGCATGTAGGTGTGTAGTAGTTCCAACATGCAAAAGAAATCTTGCATTCAGTCCCATGCTCTAACTAAAAATCCGCATGTAGGTGTGTAGTAGTTCCGACACTTCTGACCTCTGTGATAATGGTTGTGAGATGCCACAAGCAAAACAACTTTTGCAACCTAGTTCCAATACATTTCACTATATAAACATGTTCCAAGGCAAATTGAAAAGCTTATGTGGCAGCAAAGATAATTTTCCCTTAATAGAGACACCGACAGCAAAATGGCATTACGTAATCATCTTTTACCCACTAGAGCCAGAATCTTCGTTGCTCCAATACCCAATATTTTACTCACTAGAGTCAGAATCTTCGTTGCTCTAATACCCAATAACATGGTAGATTTTACCCACCAGAATCGCCAAAACGGCTATCTCATAAGTGGAACTCATAATTTTTCCATCCTGCAAGTGAACTACCCCACTTAAACCCCATCCACACTATGGTCTTGAACTACCCCACTTAAACCGCAAAAATTTCTCCACAAGATTCTGCAATAACTATGGTCTTTCTTGAAGCACCTTAATATTTTGGAATAAAGAGTGGATGAACAATCTGTCTCCAATGGAATGGAGAACGGAGAGGGGAAAGAGGGATAGGAGGGCACTGGAATGAAGTGATATGGAAGGAGGGCGGTGGAATGAAGTGATATGGAATGAAGAGATATGAAGAGAGATGGTGATAGTTGTAAACTCAACGGTGACAAGTGTAAGTTGGATAAGTTTGAAAATCTTTACGTAAAATAACTGCCTGATGCATAAAATTATTTGCTCCACCTTTGTTTTGAAACCTATAGATAAAATAATTTAAGTTCACTAAACTCACATTGGCGCAAGAGAAAGTTGAAAAGATTTGCCTAAAATAACTTGCCCGTGCATAAAATCACTTGCTCCATATTTGTTTTGAAAACTTTAGGATAAAATAACTTACTCTCACTAAAATCACATCAAGGCAAAAAAGGCTTGCAATAAGAAGGGACATTCTAAAATTTGCTTTAAAATATTTTGCAGCCCAATTTCAGAAAATAAACTTTGGTTAAAGACTAAAAATTTACAGTCAATGAAAGAATTAATAGCAAGTCAACATTGTAGCGAACACTACAGTCCCTGTGCTGCCGTAAGCAGGGACTAATAAGGTATGCCAACCATCATGTGTGCAATAAAATAAACACTGGTACATTTTTCAGAAGATACAAACTATAATAATTCAAAAATGTAATGAAGAATACTCCAACCAGAAGTTTGATAAAGATAGTTACAAGGAAATATATAAGTTACTTTGTATGTTAAAAATGTATCATGAACACTACAGTCCCTGTGCTGCCGTAGGCAGGGACTAATAAGGTATGCCAACCATCATGTGTGCAATAAAATAAACACTGGTGCATTTTTCAGAAGATACAAACTATAATAATTAAAAAATGTAATGAAGAATACTCTAATCAGAAGTTTGATAAAGATAGTTACAAAGAAATATATAAGTTACTTTGTATGTGAAAAATGTATCATGACCTGTTTTATTGATAATGAAAATAATTTTTTTGTTTGACAATGAAAATAAATAAAATATCTCATGCTCTTTTATTTCATGATAGGAGCATTTATAAAAATGGATACATAGATGTTATTCTTTAATTACAAATAGTGACTATCCCTTGCTTGTACCATTGAAATATCCTTCTATTATCAAAAGAATACATGCATGTATCATTATTATTGGAGTTTTAAATATTTTGATATCTCATTAACAAAGGGGACAAGTACACAATTTTAAATTTTATGATAAGAAAAAAGATTAAAAACTTATAAATAGTATTAAACTAAGAAATACAAGTATTAAATTAAATAGGTGGAAGTTTTTATGAGAAATTTAAGGAAATATTTAAGTATTTAGTATCCTAGAATTTTATAGCATAATTGTATATTCTTAATAAAGGGAAACGAAGAAGGTTGAGGAGGAGAAGTTGGACCATGGGAAGAACCACCCATTTTTGGCAGTATATAATCGACAGAAGGTGTCGATCTGAGTTACCCAAGGCGATTTCAATTCACGAAAAGGTGACTTTTGTAGTTTAAGACAAGGAACAATTTATGATAGACCACAAGTGATGAAGTCCAAGTTTACATTGTAGAGAATCACTTCCCATAGGAATTGAGCTGTCTTTTGATATTAAATTTGAGAAATGTGATATTTTTTATGTGGCAAAAGGAAGTGTGCATCTAGAAAGGACATAAGCTACTACTTAGAGGAGAGTCATGATCTATTCGAATGCCAAGTATTGTGTATAAGGAATTTAGTTATAAAACAATTTCTTGGATGGATCTTATCATCTTGCGATTATATAAGACACTAGTCACTATGTTTGATGTGTTGGTTTTTCTTTTCATATTGAGAAATAACTCTAAGAAATGTAGTAGATCATGGAGGAAGATGAATCATTGCTTCTTATTATTGATTTAATGGTTAGTTGGAATGCATTTTGTTAAGTGTCATACAAGGTATTTTTTAAAGAATCAATATTATGTTTGTGTAGTATTTTAGATGATCATTATAGTTTGAAAAATCATACAAACAGAATGTAGGTGAATATTCAATAGAAAACATGTAATTTACCATTAAGACTAGTAAATTTTTTGTGAATATTATCAATTTAATCATATCTACCTAAAAAATAGGTAAAATTTTAACCAATTGAGATAATATATTTTTCTAAAAATGTCCAAAAAAATACCCAATTAGGAAAAATGTCCTTAAAAATTTCCTTGTGTCACAATTGAATAGCTTCCATGCATTATGAAGATAGTGAGACCCCACATGTTATCACCAATGTAATAGGGATGATGGTCATGTAATGAAATAGACTACATAGTGTAGACATGTTGTTAAGAACTTACATCGATTTGGTATTAGACCATATTGAAAGACACCGAGAGAAGGATGATACATAAGCAAGAATGAGCATCAAAGCAAGAAAATTTGACGTTTAGAAGCCTAATGTAGGCACATCGCTAACAAAATGGAAAATGACATCAAATTTCAAAAATAAAAACAAAGCTAAAAAATGAGGTACTATTGACAGGGATAAATGCACCAGCTACAGTCTTAAGGGGACCTCTCTGATATGATGTCCCAATTATACTTCACATCATTTGGGATTAGATTCCCATCTAGAATGTTGTTCCATTTTCCATATTGCGTTGTGTGAAAGTTAGATTTTGGACAAATGAGGTGGAAAATGGAAACATGAATAAAACCCTTGAAAAAACACAACTGAGATCAGCTCTATGTAAATACCATATGCAAAGAGTGTTACAATAGATTTACAAATGAACATGCATCTTAAAGGGGGAATTCTAGTTGCCTTCCATTAAGATACATAGAGACTAAAATTTACTAGATAGTAATTGTAAAGTAGCTTGTAGCTTGTAAATAATAACCAACATGAAAGTATATAAACACTAGCAAAGCGAGATGAAAGCTTAGAGTTAACAAAATAGTTCATCAACTCGCTACAAGTGAGAAACAATCATATACTATCAAATGAAAACAAATAATAGTCTTACAATAGTTGACAACGTATGATAGAAACATGTTCAATGACCCTAAGGGTTTATGAGTGTTGATGTTGAACCTTAAATGCACAATCACAAAATATCACCAAAAGACCCAATAGTGGGAATGAAAAAGCTTAGACTTGATATTCAAGGCAATTATAATATTTTATCCTTTCAAGGATGTTCTAAGAATCCAAAATGTAAAAGTCCTCTATCTTTATTCTAGAAGGTATATTCATAGAAAATGAGGTGACTCTTCACCTACCCTCATGTCCATTTTCTAATTTTCTAATTCTATTTATTTAACATAATTACGTTGAAATAACAAATGAATAAAATAAACATCTATGATTAAATTAATTCCAAAATAGACAACGCTTGGACTTGAACTTGCAACTATTGGGTCACATGGGTATACCAACCCTTGTAATCAACAAAAATGGATAAAATGTTCTTTTAAATCAACCTTTCTTTTGTACCTTTACTCTCATAGGTATTAGGTACCAATATCTTAAGATCAACCTGTACCATGTGGATAAAATCGTAAGAATGGTTTGTAATTGTATGGACTACACCAGGTAAGACTCCTATGCTTACTTTGTGGGATTCATGTATTTTTCTATGATTACCTATCAGTGTGCTTATCTCATTTCCCGTATCTCATGTTCTATCACTTGTTCTCGCCTTATTTCCCCTTGTGCTCCGATGGGGACTAGTTTGTGAACTTTGACCAATATCTCCATCAAGCTACAATGTTGCTAATATGTGCACAAAATCTTTTCCATGTTATTTTTGAGTTATCCTAAGCTCAAATGTCAATCTTGACTTATACTTTATCTCTTTGTATGCCTTATTCGTATTTCCTTAGAAATGTTTCAAGTGATGTTAGGTATGGTACTCCATTAATGCATTAAATCAATGGTCATCAAAGCTTCCTTTACTTAAAATCCTTTTACTTTGACAACATCTTGGATTGATATGAGCACGGAAGCCATAGTTTGGAAGGTTCCGATCTATTGGAAAAACTACTTTATATTGTATTCTAATTATATGCTTGCTTGTAGTGCTACATCCTTGTAATCTTTGTCACATGATGTTGAAGCTGAAAAAGCTTGATTTTCTTTTTGAAGTCTTTCATTTTCCTAGTGCACTTTTTTTAGGCTCCTTTCTAGTTCCTTAAATTTCTTAATCATGTGTTCAATGTTTCCCTTTATAGTTGAAGAGAAGGTTGTTCCCATCGATTCTATTGATAGTGGGTTGTCCAAGTTGTTAGAAACTAGGTTCCGCTTTTTGGTTATTGAAATCAGTTTTGCTAGTTCCTAGACAAATAAATTCATCTTTCATGGACAATATTGTTGGATCTTTAGTCAAATCATAAGATATCCAAATTCATCACCTAAATCTCCTCATCAATAATAATCCCCATTTCTCCAATTGGTAGATGGCCTATTGCAAGTGTAATTAGGACTAGGGTCGATGGATCAACATCCATACTGGGTAAGATGTCATGGCCTATATCTTGAGCTTCTTTCTATTGCTACTTCTTTTTCATCACCTCAATAGAGCCTTTTTCTATGATATTTATTTTGCTATCAACTCTTCTTCCTGTTTCCTTTCCTCTTCTTCCTCCCTCTGTGCTCTTTCTCTTTCTATTTTGCCTCTACATTCTCCCTTTCCTCCCTTTCCTTTTCCAACTTTTCATCCTCCTTCAACTTATTTTTCTTTTCCCTTTTGGATGCCTCCTTCTTTCTCTCTTTTTTGGGAAGCCCTTTTATCTTAAGCTCATTTACCCTTTAAATACTCTCAAGTGGTTGGTTCAACACTGTTTGTATGTCGAGATCAATTGGCATTTTCTTAACATATATGGCCTTTGCAATAATATACAAATTCTTTATTTTCTCCTCATCCTCCTTAGTTTGTGATGAACATTGCCACTTTTATTTAAATTGTGAACAATGAGCCATGACTACACATCTTGGATCATATATGTGAAACTCAAGTTCCTTGGATTTGAAGCACTCTAATTCAACAAATTTTGTTAATACTTCTTTGTAAATCTCTATGAAATTGACATAGGTAAACACCCTCTATACCCACAGTATGCATATAAAATGCATAATATTATATGTCCCAGGAATTTCTATGACCTTCTTGGTCTTACCTTCATAAGGTAAGTTTTAAGGCCCCTTCATTTAATTTGATGCAGAGACATTACATTAGACTTTCTATAGTCTAATCCTTCATTAATCTCTCTATTGGGACTTTATAACTCAACCCTTCACCCTTTATGGAAACCTTGGTTAATTCTTTTCGCGAAATCTTATAACTCGATAGAGTATGCCTTCAAAAATCTTGACTTGCGATATGCGACTGCCTTCCCACCATTGATTTCATTCACCAGGTCAATGGCTATCGCAATATCGCATCAAACAAACCTGTGACTTCACCGCCTCTCGCATGCGACATGCAATAACACAACCGGACTTCAAATACATTTAGAGACATGCTTATAACCTCCTCGAGTCTGCCTTTTCCACAAAATCTTTTTTCCTTCAATCTCCACCGTCGATCTTACCCTCAATCTGATGGCTATATTTCTTCTTGATCAACGAACTAACCTAATGCTTTACAACCGTTGATGAAGATCCTCTTGATCCGACGGTCCACAACGATATCGGGTGGATCACCTACCCGATGTTTAACACTTTTACAGAGCCTATGAGAATTATAAGTTCCCGATATATAGAATTTTTGGTCCGGCCTTATAGTTAATGCTCGATCTCTTTACGACTTGACATCTATTGGATGACAGTGGCTATTAGATCCTCCGACTCGTGTGACTTCTATTAACACACGAGTTAACACCAGGCCAACCCCCGCTGTTGACTATGCTGTAAGGTGTTGAAAATAAAATCAACATCCAAGAATTAATACAGGACTTCAACCACAATCAAGCTTCCGTACACTCTCTTCCCCTCGTTGCTCTTTACGTTGGCTTTGTGCCATTTCTTCAATGTTTTCTATGATTCCAGTTTTCTTCAGGGATCTGGTCCTTCGCTGTTCTACCACAACTCTCACCTTCACTTAACTCCACTCAACTTTATGCTTCTCCACCTTCACTATAACACAAAGGATTCCTCTTGAACTATTGATGTGTACAAAGCCGTAACACAACTCTATGCTTCTCTCCTCAAACATCTTGCTAACTAACAATTCTACCCAACACTTCTTTTGCTTGAATTGTTATCTTTAAGACAACTCTACCCACAATCACAACTGTGGCGTTGCCTCAACAACTTCTACCCAACTGCAGTTGGAAGCTGTTATGTTACACTTCTTTGTATTTCACCTCCCTTCTGGCTCTGTACCTGCAAGCTATGTTACACAGAATTTCTCTAGCCACACACATATTATAATTCAGTTACACGACACAAATTATAAAAACTCTGAAATGAGTTTTTTGTATTAATAAACATGTATTTACATAGAGAATTCCTTCTCGACCTGATCTTCTATATCAGTGGCCTTTCTTCTCCTCTTGCCCCTAGGCTTACAATCTAAGTGACTGACTCCTCTAACTACTTTTCTAACTACTCCTCTACCTACTTCTATCTACGCATTTTAGGCTTACATTTATACAACAAGGTTCTGTTGAACTAATTCTAGTCCGGATCCTTAATCTACTGAACTAACTCCTCAATATCCTCTAAGTCCACTTTTGACTCCTACTTATCCCTAAGAATCCTCTGTAGCTCCTCAAATCATGAAACCATTTTCTAGTCCAAGACTTACAATTGATTTCTAACTCTCTTTTCATTATTAATCTCTCGTGCTCTCATACATTCGAGAGCGTTTACAAATATCCTCAAAATATCTAATTAATTCCTATTCTAATCACTCAAAAAATTAATGATTACATACATAGGAATCCAAATTCCTTGAAAACACAAGAACCCCTATGTCTACTAAAATACAATGATGTTTCTCAGCCAATGTTCTGGCATCAGACTTCCAAGGTTAAAATAATCATGATCTCCTGATCATGTGCTTTTGTCTTTTGTCTCCCTGGATCCTGTACTTTGTTCCATAATTTTCCTTTGGTTGTTGATGTTGTTTGTTGTTGTTATCCAGGTTTCCACTCTTTATGCTGCATTTCTCCACTAGTTATGCTTTCACAGTCTACTGCTGTCTTTCTCTTTCTGCGGCTCCTTGGTTTTCTTATTGTTGTTTTCTTCTAAGGCACCTTCATCATCGATCTTATTATTCTTTCAATCTCTATGTCCAATTTATATTTTGAATGATAATTACTTTACCAATTGTTGTTATACTCCTTCCACTCATCTACAAACTGTTGTTTATTGTCTTCTCTTTGAAGTTGTTGGATCCTTACTACCGCCCTTTCATCCTTACCCTCTTGTTGCTATACAAACAACCTCTATTTAATATTTGTAAATTTACTTTCAAAAAGTAAATTGTCCTCCAATTTCCTTTGTACTTGATTCCCCTCAAATACATCACATTATTGTTCATCAATTCCAACATATTTTCCTTCTTCTTCCTTGACAACCCTTAGTAATTGTCCTTCACTTTCTTGACTGATTCTAACAATCAATTTAACTTATTCAAGCATAGTATGTTCATGCTTTTCTTTTTCCTCATTGGCATGTCTGTCCTGGCAACTTCCAGTCTTCTTCAGTTCTAAAACTAACTCCTCGATTTGAAACATGTCTTTCTCATTCTCAACACATCCTGTAATCATAAAATAATTATAAGAATTAAGAATATAAGGCCTCATTACCTTTTCCTTCTTTGGCAATACATTAGTATGCTGCTATGATTTCTCCTCCTCTATCAGCACATCAATATGCTAATTTGAATTCTCAAAGGAATTCATGAGACTATCAGTCAGTCTCTCCTCCGTATCATCTGTTTCAATGATATCTCTCTGCTCTGGTTCAAAATAATGAACTCCTCCTTTTGTAATGTCAATTTACCAAACTTTCATTACCATCTCCTTTTCCTTATGATTGTCATTCATGACAATTTCCTTGTCTTCTTTTTTTCAGCAATCTATCCTGAGTAAATGTCCTCTACTTTTCTAACTCCCTTCTTTGTTGGACTCTTTCCTCTTCCTCTCTTGCATATCCTTTGCAATCTTCATCCGGTTCTTTCTTCCCTACTGGTGGTTTCAGCCATTTCTCCAGTAGCTCCAATTCTATCTCCCATTCATTGATCCTTTGATGAGAGTTTAGTCCTTCTTCTTTATTGACTGCTTCAATAGTTTCCCAAGTTATCTCCATTGTTCCTATAATCATGATGGAATGATGATCCTTTACTATGTTTTCAGCTAACATAGTCTCATCCTGCTGTATCCAGTCAACTTCTTCTTCTTCTGAGAAATTTTCTTTGTCACCTTTTACTTCTATATCCTCATCTGTTTTGAAGGCATATTCAAAAGGTGTCTCTTCTTCTGCAGTACCTGCAATCATACACAAACTATTAGTTTTAAAAACATAATACCCTGTTATCTCACTTGATGCTTCAGTCATCATCTCTTCTTGTTATTCTGAATCCTTCATATGATTCATAAGATCTTCCATAGATCTTTTGTCTTCATCTTCACCCACAACTTCACCTTGTTCTATTTCACAAATGGACACTTCCATTTCCAACTCAGCCTCTCTGAGTTCTTCCACTAGGCCCTTCACTTGCCTCTTCCATAGCTTTCTCTGTAACTTATGCCATTTGACTAGCTTTTTCCTGAAGACCCAACCTTGTCTTTGGCTTTCCTCAAGTATCATCCTTAATACATTGAGTTGTTCCTTCATCTCAACAATCTCTTTGTCAATTTCCTCTTGATTCATCCTCTTTCCATTTACCTTGGCATCCTTCTTCACTTTTCCTCTGTTGTGGTCTTCCTCAGAACCTCCGTTATCTCTGTTATGACTAGCAATAGTCATCCTCTTCTCTATCTTCATGAGTTCCTCACTCACTTACTATGAGCCACATTAAGCCTCTACAACAATAAGTCCTCCCTGCTGCCACTTACCTCACCAAGCTTTCCTCTATACTTGGTCTTTTGGCAAGCACTTGGTTCTCTATTCTCTGGAACCTGTTTGAGCACTTCTCTTTGCTCTGTCTAGGCTTCAACTCATCTGAAATCTTTTAAGAACACAAATTTCCTCTTATACTTCAATCAAAAATGAAATACTAGGTTCTAACCACCTCTTCTTTCACTCAGAAACTCTTACCAGTTTTCTTCATCCTTTAGCAATTCTACCCACATCCTTTGTGGAATTGCCTTTGTGAGCTGCAACAATACCTCTATAGTAACAAGTCTCCTTCTTGCTACATATGCCTCACTAAGCTTCTTGCCTCTGAGCTCAGTCTTTTAGCATTTCTCTGATTCTTTCCTCTTGAACCAATTGAGCACTCCTTGCTCTAGGTTACTACAATCTTCTCACCTTCCTTTTCTATCACCTGCATATCAATGTTATTCAAAATTTCTCTAGCCACACAAAAATTATAATTTAGTTACACAACACACATTATACAAACTTTGAATCGAGTTGTTTGTATTAATAAACATGTATTTACACAGAGAATTCCTTCTCGGCCCGATCTTATATATCAATGGCCTTTCTTCTCCTCTTGCCTATAGGCTTACAGTCTGACTGACCGACTCCTCTAACTACTTTTCTAACTACTCCTCTACCTACTTCTCTCTGTGCCTTTTAGGCTTACATTTATACAACAAGGTTTTGTTGAACCAATTCTAGTCTAGATCTTAATCTGCTAAACTAACTCCTCAATATCCTCTAAGTCCACTTTTGACTCCTACTTATCCCTAAGAATCCTTTCTTGCTGCTCGAATCATGAAACCACCTTCTAGTCCAAGACTTACAATTGATTTCTAACTCTCTCATCATCATTAATCTCTCATGTTCTCCTACATTCAAGAGCATTTACAAATACCCTCACAATATCTAATTAATTCCTATTCTAATCACTCAAAACATTAATGATTACATACATGGGAATCCAACTTCCTTGAAAATAGAAGACTCCCTATGTCTACTAAAATACAACGATGTTTCTGAGCCAATGCTCCTGCATTAGAAATACATGTTGACATGGAAAGGATATGTAGGCCATGGTTCCTTATTTACCCATGCCAACATACCTTTGATTCATATGGTTACTTGATAAGCAACCTCCAGTAAGATAATCTTGTATACGAGAAATAACAGGAGTTTGTGTGGAAGTTTGTATGCTCTAAAGACTCTATTATATGTGAACTAAGGGGGAGAGAACCAGTCAAATACATTTTACAATGTTTCCCTGGCATGGTCTGACATGAAAGGAAAGCCATAGTTGAATAAGATGCAGTGTAGTGGTGAAATGAATCCCTTGGCTATTCTCGTGTATGATAATTTGTGTTGATTTTCCCATGATTCTTTGTAGTAGATGTGGACTGGATGGATATCGAAGGAGAAATTCCACTTTCATACCAATACTTCAAATTCAAACTTAGCACATACTTAATCCAATAAATATGAGGCTATGTAAAATGTTGGTTTTTTTCCTTCTCTGGGGTTTTGGGCCACTTTTACCATGGCCTAGATACATGTTTCTAGGATCTCATCCTAGTTGAAAATAGATACTTTGTGGGAACATATGTACATCAGTGACACCCAACTTTCTTCAAAGAGTTATGCATTTTCTTTACCATATAGTTTGCAACACAATGTCGCAATGAGGTGATAGGATTTCCTTAGTGGTTTTGTTTTGTATACTCCTTCAACTTTAGTCTTGAACTTACTCACATCTTTCCCCAAACTATTAAAAATATATTTACAACCTATGTTGAATTTGTGATACCATGCTTTAGTGAGAGCTACTTGATATCTAGGAAGTTTATAATATTTTGCGGTACAAGGATATCTTAGTTAAATAATATCCTATCCAAGGCTATCCATGGTGCTTATATATCTACTTGATAATCCATTTGATAGTATCCTCACAAGGAAATACTACTGGATGGGATGAAAGCTTATGTAGCCAAGGCCTTCTAACATTCTGATAAACCATAGTGTCTTCTTCTTCAACATGGATTTCATTTCATGAGAATAAAATATATATCTTTGGCCGAGTGATTGTCATAGATTTGTCGATGAAACATGTTGTGTCAGTATAGGTGGGAACTGAAGCAATAAGACTTCACTTTGATCCTTCTTCTACAATCTCTTTCCCCAGACTCTTGTTTGGGTTAGCCATGTCCTCTAGAAATTACGATATGGTAAAGCACTAAAGATATACTCAACCTGACATATCAAATATATTCATCATGGAAAATTGAGTTAGAAAATAAATGAAAAAATAATGCGTAGTGAAAAGAGCTAGTGTAGTCAAATGCTATGCAATGTTATGTGGCACAAGGGAAGGAGATAAATTTATAATGAGGGATTACAATGTGATAATTGCACTATGATTAAAGTAGTGCATTGCATTAACTTATCGCAATATCGGTTAGAGACATGTGCTATAGCGTAGGGTAAGGGGCTAGATTATAAAGTGTGGATGCAATGTGAATATAGATATATATATATATAATATTGTTATTGTCACAAGATCTTATCATAAACTCGATGAAGAGAATACACTATGGCACATCAAGAGAAGCTACTCTATACAATGGTTTCATAATGTGATGTGGGGGTTTTGGCGACATGTGACTTGGTGCATCATAAATCTGTCTTATAGAATGCATAAAGGGAATGTTCCATTGCATATTATGGAAATTTAGGTAACTCAATGGAGCTTTGGTGTGATAGATGGTTAATTAAGAGGCAAAGGATATAAAATGACTAAGTGATAAAAAATGGGCAATGGTTATATGTAAATTATAAGTTGAATATATGTATATTTGTTATATGTGTATTGGCATTTAGAACTAGTGATGTCACCCTACGATTAGAAATTGAGACATAAATTGTGACATCATCACAATGCCTCTACCCCAATGATTTCCTATGGTGCTTGGTGTAATCCCATTGTGGTTTTATTTACAGGGTGATGTGGCAGTGGTGGATCCCACACACGTGACCATGAGGGAGGGCTATGAAATGTGTAGGAGGAGGGGTCCATGATGATCTATTCAAATATTATAGCAATATAAAATTTTACAAATATAATTAATATAAACACAATAAATAATGAAAATATAGTTAACTAAGGAATGATATTACTTTGATCCTCCTTCAATGTGCCCATGTCTCCTACAATGGTTTTTAGCTATTTCTTTTAAAACTCTTACATGGTGTAAGCCCCCACATTTTCCAAAAGGGAAATAACATCTCCCATCATCCCCTTGATTTTTTCCCCTACTATTGTTTATTGACATTTTTCCCCACAAAAAAACTATATGATGATTATGTTATAAAATTGACTAGCATACTATATATATTATAATTTGTAATGCAATTGACATATGTATGTTTTTTTCTCGACAAGAAGACCTTACAACCTTTTAGAACCATTGTAGTTACAGCAAAAATGTCACTATGTCTCTTAGAAGAAACATATATATAAATTAACATACTGTCAGAATTCCAATGATAGTTGACCAAGTCAAAATTGAATAGTCAAAAAGTGATCTACAGTTCCAATAATAGCTTAATGGATAGAAAAGGGGGATTTTCGTCAACATTGCGACCACCGTTGGATACATTCATTCTTAGTGTGATATGGAGAATACTGTCGTAATTATGATGATATGAAGATACGCCATCAAAATACCGATGACTTCAAGATGATTATTATCATTTTTATTTTAAATTTTGACATTAATTCTTATAATTTTTTATGGTATGAAAATTTTTAATCATACCATTTTACTATTTCAATGAAATTTATTAATATATGTAGTAGTCGATGGGTCAACTGTTCCTTCTGCACATTATTTTAATCTAGGGATGCATGGGTAGGCGTTAGTCTACCTTTGATACAATGTAATATTCTTATTAAGGGGGAGAATGAAATAGGGCCAATCAACCATTCCTTAAGAATTATATTTGTATAATGGATTATTTTGTAGAAAGGAATTTAGATTCTCAACCCAACTTAATATTTTCATTAAGAGAGCGCATAGGGAAAGGTTAACTAACCCTTCCTTGAATATAGTACTCTTGTAACTAGGATCTTGGGGAAAGGGATGTTCAGTCCTTTCTTAGGAATATTATTCATGTCTAGGGGACACCAAGAAGGTCCTATTATCCATTCCTTTGTATTCTAGTCACAGGAAACAGAGTATGGTCACCTACCCTTCCTTAAGCATTAAATTTACATTGTTGGATATCTAGAAGGGTTGATTGATCCTTCTGTCAACATAGTGTGCACATTGATAGGATAAATAGAATATGGTTGATCATAGTTTTATCAAACATATTATTCTTGAAACTAGGATTTGAAGGAAAAGTCGAATAGTCATTTCTCAAGAATAATATTCTTACCTTGTGAACCATGGGGAAGGCTTAGTTTAACCTTCCTCGATCATAGTATTATCATCAAGTGGGATCACACACAATAATCAATCAACTATCTTAAGAATTGCATTGACTTTGTAGCTTATTTTGTGGACCAATTAACTAACCCCTACTCAAGTAGGGTATTCTTCCATGGTGTATCAAGCCTAAGGGTGAATTCTCTCTTCTGCTAGCATTACTTTCTTTTTGAGGGTGGTGTAGTGAGAAGGGTTAAAAAGCTATTCCTCATAGTATTTTTGTACATGGAGTACTAGGGGGTTGGTTATTAAACCCCTCTTGATCATAGTTTTCTCATCCAAGGGAACATAGTGAAGGGTTAGCTACTATTTCCTCCAACATAGTCCTCTGGTTAAGGGTGAGAATGAAGAAAAAATAGTTAAGCCCTCCTCAACCATAGTATGCTCACTAGGTTGTATCCAATGGAATTATCAACAAACCTTTACTCTAACAAAATATTCCATTTGAGTGGTTGTATTCTCATAATGGTTTTACACTAAGGATGGTTGCAATGAAGGGTTGAATAACCCTTGCTTGGGTATATAAATCACAAATACGATACCCTCAGGTATATAAATCATACCCTTTCTTGGGTATATAAATCATATGATGTCTTAACTACATATTATATAATTTCATTTAATTGTATATTAGATATTATTATTAGCTTGAAACTATTTTTATATTCGTTTATTTCATTGTCAAAGTTTGTTCAATTAACTACAAAAATGTCCAATCTTGTCACTCCCATTAGTTCAAAGATATTATGTTATTCACAAAAAGGCTAATAATAACACTATAGAGTTTGAAATTAATGGTATTTTGAGATAGTTAAACCATTCAACATGCATAGATCTATATATTTATGAATTGGGTGGAATGATTGTTTCTCCTATCACAATGGTCACATCTACATATGTGACTGATGAAACATAAAATACACAAAATCGAATAGTTTAGAATTGTGATGTACTCAATGTAGAGTACTATAATGTACCCATGCCCGAAGTGCTACAAAAGCATCATTACCTAAAAACATTTCAACTCTACGACCATTACTTTAGAACAAGAAAATAAAGAGGTAATGTGTGCCATCCTAGAACCTATGAAAATGCCATGAAACATACATACATGTAATTCACTTGCTTATAATCTTAATCAACATTAACAAAATTATAACCAATAATTTATGCAGTGGACATATAAATATACATGAATGTAGAAAGCAATTATCTCTTAATGAGGGATTCTCCAACTAACTGTAGAAATTGAATATCTCACCCAACTATAGGCTCTACTACATATTCACTCTCCACAATAGGATATTGATGAGATAATCTTATAATACCACAAGGAAGAATATACCTAGGAAATTTTTATCTCTCATAGATAGTTACCTTTCAAATTTTCTCTCTTCACACTAGTTACATGATAGCCAAAACAACAAAATATAATCAACTAATCCCAAAGGAAATCTCAACTGATAACTCTCTTTCCCCTTCATCCTACATATCCAAAGGAAATAAATTCCTTTCTTTGCAATGTAGTCCCTCATTCTATTTTATTTCCCTCTTGGGCTTTAGTGCTACTAGTAAATAAATATCAATGCTAGAATCCATAGAGACTCACAACCAATCGAGAAGTTCACCAACAATATATGCAATTATGCACTTAGGAATTGATTAGCTGGAACGTAAGAGCTATTAGTATACAACCAAAAGATTCTCTTCTCCATAAATCCCTTCTTCTCTCAAAGAAGAAAGAACAACACAATGAAAGTGAAGAATGAATGAATGAACCATAAAAAACCAAGAGGTGGATGGTTAAATATGCATACTCTCAAAATGCACATGGCCTGACCTAAGCGGCTCACATAATCATGTTTTTCATTAATTCTTGAAATGAGCATAATAAAATATAAACCAAAAGGTCTAACCTCTCTTGATACCCTCTTCTTATGGAATCACAAACCCCTATATTATTGTCATTGTATATCTACAATTAGTGATGATTTATTATTAATACTTAAAACCATTACATAGATATGTGCATTTCCCTTTCATCGTGCAGAATCATACATTATCAATCCAAGGTCAAAAGTAGGGTATTACATTCCCCCCTAATTTCAACATCATGCTTAGTGTTCGTCACCATGTATGTGTACACATCTATATATTTACATCAAAATTTCAAAAATCAACGTAGGTATGTTTCCTGTACCATAACTCTAATCTCCCAAGATTCTTTTTATAGGTTGTATGTATTCCACTTGACCTTTACTCATGTGATGACTTTTTTATAGAGCACCATGACCTCCTTGTCTAGTACACACAATGGCTATACCTAAAAGTCTCATTTTGCATCTACCTGAAACATAGTCCAATCAATGATATGGTTAGAATCATGTACATAATTTTTTAGCAAAGGCACATTAACTAAATTACGTAATTTCATGAAAGTAGACAATGCAAACATGTATGCAACTTGTCCTATCCTGTTTATTATCTCAAATGTACCACAAAATCTAGTTTCCAAATTAGTACAACTACCCAAATTCAATGAGATTGTCTTTGGATTCACTTTTAAAAACACACACTCTCTCACTTTAAATTTTCTAGCCATTCTATTGTTATCTACATAACAATTTTGTCTATATTGAATTACTTTCAAGTTCTCCTTAATTAGTCATCTACTATTCCATTTTCTTGAAAAATTCCGGCCTAAGTACTATCCTATTTGTTCACTTCTCCCAACTTATTGAAATTTTGCAACTTATTCCATATAAAAATTCAATTGGAGTCATCTTTAATGAAGGTTGATACCAATTATTATAGGAAAAATTAATCAGATGCAAATAATCTTCCCACTTTCATGGTTTTCCCATCACATTCATTCTCAATATGTCTTTAATTATTTGATTAATTCTATCTATTTTAACTTCTAATTCTAGATGATATATTGTGATAAATTTAAATTTGTATCAAATCTTTTAAATAATCCTCTCCAAAAATTTGTTGTTTATTTTTTATATCTGTTGAAATAATATCTTTTGGTTCTCCATGCAATACAACAATTTTTGTTATATATATTTCTACAATGTTTGCTTCTTTATTAGTTTCCTTTTTCGAATTCATCTAATAACACCATTATTGAATCATGTTTCCTTCTTATCCTAAGAAATTTGGCTATAAAAACAGTAGTTACAACATTTCATTTCCATTTTGGAATTGGTAAAGGTCATAGAAAACTAATTCGGTATCTATGCTCAACTTTAACTCTTTGATATTCCACACATCTAAAAATATAATAAAATATATCTCCTTATTTTTGGGGAAAAAAAAAATATTCACTTCCGATATTTCTTGATAACTAGAATGCCACACATATAAAGCATTATGAATTTGTTTCATAATTGAATTCCTCAATTCCTTGAGGTTAAAAACATACAAATTACTTTTATAAAAAATATATAATATTCCCATTCACTTCTCATATTTCTTGATAACTAAAATGTCTTGAATTTATTTCCTAATTAAATTCCTCAATTCCTTGGGATCAGGAACATACAATTTACTTTTTATAAAAAAAAATATAATTTTCCTGTAATTTATATTCCTCAATTTTTTGCTGTACTTCCGCTTGCAATAGAATTCATTGTATATAGGTAATATTGGTCCACAGAAACAACCTCTAAAATTCTGATTTGTAAATTTGAAGATGCATATTAATGATGGTAACACAGATAACATGTATCCTTACACGGAGTGGATCAACAAGTTTTCTCTCTTTCCCTTTAATATGCTTGATATTAAAGTCACATTCACTCGAAAATTCTAGCCATCTTGTTTATTCGACTTTTAAAGTTAACTACACTAATAGATAGATATTTTATATCACTATAGTTTGTCCTCAATTCAAATCCCTTCCCTACGAGATTACTAAAAATATGAGGGTAAACCTTAAATTTTGGAGATGTAGTAAATAAACCCTAAATTTAAAAAAACAGTTAAAGTTCTTTCTTTTCCAGGTATTCTACCACTGAAAGGTAGAGAGCGGTGATATCAATAAGCATAACGATGAAAAAGGCATGGAAAAACCATAAAATCTGCATAGGAACATCAAATCCTAGAAACTAGATCATTCTTAGGTCTATTTATGAGATATCTCCTACCTAAACCCTTAATTAAATAATGAACAAATTGTATTTAGCATTATATAAATTTAATTTTTGTTTTTTTATTTTTTGTCCAACATATTTACTAATTAAAAATCATTACATTGATAAACATGTCAGGAAACGTATTGACATGTTAAGAATATTCATAACAGGAATCTCATAATTATAAATCTTCAACAAATATACAAGTTGGCTCGATTTTGAGAATAACGCTATGGATGATCATACTCTGCCTACCTTGCCGGTTCCAAACAGAGAGCATATTAGAGAAAGAAGGAGCGCTGTAAAACTTGAGTTTGTAAAAAAAAACTCTGCCTACCTTACATTACAACCCTCAAATCAGAGAGCATATTAAAGAAAGAAAGAGCGCTGTAAAACACCATTCCATGGAGGTCTGTGCACCTGTTTCACTTGAGGTTATGCACGCTTTTCAAAAGTTAACATAAAATCACACTTACTCTCTGAATAAATGATTATTCTAATTTATTGTGATATTTTTTTTGTATTTTAGAAAAATTTAATCGCTAATGGTTTATTTAATAGGTAATTATAGTAAATTTTTGAGGTTTATTATTTGTTTTCATTAAACCAAGTCATAATAAAAAGATTTGAATCTTATATTTCTCAATATTCATAAATTTCACATTACTTTCATCATCAATTTAACTGTTTAATAAAATTAATTTATTAAAAACCTATTATTCTTATTTTTTGTTTTTATAGCCATTAGATAAACTAAATTATTATTAAACAAAATTCTCAACCATTACAAATACATCCTATTTATTATTTATAACATTTTACATAGTTGAAAAACATTATTTTAATATTTTGACAAAAGAAAATCCACGAGATTAAAAGGAAGAAAAGTTCAAATGGTTTAGAAGAGTGGAACATTTTTAGAGTTGGTAAAGATAATAAAAAATGTAAAAGAATTGAATGTTAAGTTGAGAAAGATATGTATACAGTGGTGAACCATTTTGTATCACTGAAAATTACAATCTAGAAATTGTCCAACCAACTTGTGTGATAATTGTGAAATAATTATTAGTAATTTATCTAAACACGACGAATCAGGAAAATTTCAACGTAAAGGATTGTTTTGTTTTGTTTTGTTTTTAATCAGTTTTTTATTTAATTATTTAAATAGTTTAATGATAGATTAATTTAGAGTAAGATATTTTTATTTATTCATAATAAATATTAAAATATTTACTTAATTATATATTTTGAAGTTATGAAATAAAAAGTCAATTTTTTTTTAGTTTATTTTTATTATAATTTTATTTCTTTTATTATTATTATTATTATGTATTAAATTATTAATAAAAAAAATTAATAATTTTAAAATAATGAATAAAATTTTTAATGAAGAGATGGAAATTTTTTTTTTTTACAGTTTCATGAGTTACATATCACAATATTATGGCTTATCAATACCACAATCCCAAATCTCATAAACAAATCATATACCAATTTCTTTTTTTTTTAAATAAATCAATTTAATAAAACGAAAGATATATTACTTTGAGAATAAATCTCAACTTCTTATTTATATATATTATTTTTATTAAACTTTCTATTTATATATATTATTATAAATTATTGATCTAATACTTATTAATAATTAAATTAAAATCATAAATTTTTACTTAAAATAAATTCTATAATTGTTTTAAAAATAACATTCATAGTTAATATTTTTTTTTTGGGAGATAAAAGACTCATAGAGCATTTTTAACTTCTAATTTTTTTTTTTAATTCATATACATAATTATTGTAATGATCCAACTAGAAAATTTACATAGGAGTGTCACAATGTCAAAAAGACCTATATAATATTTGCAAATATTCTAAAAACAAAAACCGCTATGCATGTAAACAAATAATAAGAATAATGGTAAGGTGCTCGAACTATGAACCACATCCAAAACAAAAACTTTGAAATGCATAACGCCGGTGTGGCAGAGGAGCCCCTCTAGAGAGATTGTCTGCCATGGAATTTTGAGCTGATGAGAAAATTAGATCTCTTTGACACTGAACTTCAATCCTTTTATGCTGCGCATCAATTGAGAAAATTGGATCTCTTTAACACTAGACTTCAATCCTTTTATCCTGCGCATCCAATTGCACAGAAGCCACAGAGCGAAATCAGAGCTATCGTTAATCCATTTTATTGAAACTTTTGATTAGATCCTTTTAGCACCGTATAAAAGCCCCAATAGAGCAGTGATTTCGGCCCATGAATTTGTGCCAAAACGGTATATCCAACTGAGGTGAATATTTATCTTCTCCTCTAAAAAAATGTATGCTCTACATCTACTACATTATGTATTGGCTTTACCATCAAAGAAACCCGCTGGAAGATTGTTCATACAGTTGATGGGATCTTAAAACCTGCAACGTGTTTTGGTTAGTAAAACCTGCAATGTGTTTTCAAAGATGATAACATTTTGAGAAAACCATATACCCCAAAATAGGAAAAAGGGGATAGTTATGTGAGATTTATGTTTAACCTACAAACTCAATTGAAGAGACATCCCAAGAAGCAAATAAGAGATGCAGAACATTGTCCCAAATAGCCCCCGAGACTGGGCAATAAATAAGTAAATGATAAACATTTTTACTTGAAGTCCTGCAAAAACAACCCCAATGCGTTCTTTGGAAACCTTTTTTACCAAGATTACCCCACGAAACCCTTCGACAAAGATTATCCCAGTTAAATATTTTATTCTTCGACAAAGATTATCCCAGGCAAATATTATTCTTGAGCGGGGTTAATTTTGCCCTATGGAAGTCACAGATGGAGGATATACTGATTTTAAAGGAACAATATTTGCCGATTGAGGGCACAACAAGATTTTAAAGGATCAGTATTTGCCGATTGAGGGCACAACAAGATTTTAAAGGATCAGTATTTGCCGATTGAGGGTACAGCAAAGAAACCCTCATCGATGACAAATGAAGAGTGGAATAAGCTAAATAGAAAGGCAATTGCAATAATCCGCCAATATTTAGCAAAGAATGTGTATTTCAATGTGGCCGGAAAAAAGACTGCTGAAGGATAATGGGAGAAGCTCCATGATCTATATGAGAAGAACACGGCATCAAACAAAGTGTTCTTGATGAAGAAGCTTTATAATCTCAAAATGAAGGAGGGTGCTTCAGTTGCTGAGCACTTGAATGCATTTAATAATATTACTAATCAACTTGCCTCTGTTAAAATCATTTTAGATGATGAAATTAGAGCCATATTACTATGTGTTCTATGCAAGACAGTTGGGAAAATTTAATTGTGGCTATGAGCACTTCAGCAACTACAGGGACCTTGAAGTTTGATGATGTCAGCAGTAGTTTAATGAATGAGGAGTTGCGACACAAGTCAATTGCAGAAAACCAGGGAGGAGAGGCTCTAGCTCTAGCTGATCGTGGTAGGAGAATGGATCAAGGCCAGCAACAACAATCAAGATCGAGAGGCCGATCAAAATCAAGGAGAGGCAGAATCATCTGCTTTCATTGTGGAAAACCCGGGCACATGAAGAAAGAATGTCGATTCTGGAAGAAATGACAAAAGGATCAGAGATCACCCAGTACAAATCACAAGTCATCCAACACAAATGAATGTGAGGCTACTGCTGTAGCCACAGATGGTGATGTGTTGTTTACTGTTTCAGTAGAGAATGCATGTGTACATACATCTAGCAATAGCTTTGATTGGATCCTTGACTCTGGGGCATCTCACCATGTAACCCCATGCAAAGATAGTTTTGTTTCATATAATCTTGGTGATTATGGTAGAGTGCATTTGGGAATAATCATTTTTGCAGTATTGTTGGAGTGGGAGATGTGCATATCAAGATGAAAGATGGACAAGATATATTGTTGAAACAGATCATGCATGTACCAGAAATGCGCATGAGTTTAATCTCTATGGGATGACTGGATGATGAAGGCTATTCGATAAGCTTTGGAAAAGGAGGTTGGAAAATTAGCAAAGGTGCATTAGTCATGGCCAAAGGATCCAAGACAGGAACATTATACACATTGAAGACACTGATAGGAAAATCAGATTTGGCTGCTATCACAAAAGAAGGAAATTCAACAGATCTGTGGCATAAGCGTTTGGGTCACATGAGCGTGAAAGGCTTAAAAATCCTTGTTGGTAAAAATTTATTGCCAGGTTTGAAATCCTACAATCTTGATCTTTGTGAGCATTGTATATATGGTAGACAAAGAAGGGTTTCATTCCTTAGAGGTGGCCATGACAGAAAGCAAAATGTGTTAGAATTGGTACGCTCATATGTGTTTGGGTCTGTCAACATCAAATCATTAGGAGGAGCATCATATTTTGTAACATTTATAGATGATGCATCCAGAAAGGTTTGGACATATTCTATGAAAAATAAAAGTGAAGTGTTCGGAATATTTCAAAAATTCCATGTTGTTGTTGAAAGATAGACTAAGAAATTGTTGAAGTGTTTAAGAACAGATAATGGCAGAGAATATTGCTCAAATACATTTAAGGAATATTGTAACAGGTTTGGCATAAAACATGAGAAGATTGTGCCTGGTACTCCTCGTTAGAATGGTGTCACAGAAATGATGAATTGCACCATTATGGAAAAGGTGTGAAGTATGTTGTCCAATTCTAGTTTGGAGAAGAATTTTTGGGTTGAAGCAGTCAGGACCACTTTCTACCTCATAAATAGATCTCTAACTACAGCTTTGGATGGCGGTATCCCTGAAGAAGTTTGGACTGGTAAGAATTTGAATTATTCTCACTCGAAAATCTTTTGATGTGAAGCATTCGTACATATTCCCAAAGAAAATAGAACTAAGCTAGATGATAAATCTATGAAATGCATTTTTTTGGGATATGCGGATGAAGATTTTGGTTATCTTCTATGGGATCCAGTCAAACATAAAATTATTAGAAGCAAGGATGTTATATTTAATGAGTCAGAAATGTTCAAGAGGATTGTAGGAGAGTTGGAGGTCAAGAAGGTTATTGACAAGTTTGAAGAGGAACAGGAAAACATACCACCAATACAAGAAAATGAAGAGCAAATTCAAGAGCATGGAGAACAACTAGTGGAAAATGATGAACAACAAGAAGAAGGAATCTTGCAGGAACTTTTACAAGAGATTCAACTTGATAATGCACCACCACAGTCGGTTCGCAGATCTTCTAGGCCTCACAAGCCTTCACAAAGGTATCATCCTTCAAACTATATTTTGTTGTATGATGAAGGTGAGTCTAATTGTTTTCAAGATGCTTGTAAAGTCAAGCACAGTAAATAATGGAAGAAGAAATGAACTCTTTGCAAGAAAATAAAACTTGGGAGTTGGTAAATCTCCCAAAAGGTAGAAAGGCTCTACAAAACAAATGGGTGTACAGGATTAAGCATAAAGGTGATGAAAAGAATGAGAGGCATAAAGCAAGGCTGGTGGTGAAAGGTTTTGCCCAAAAAGAAGGTATTGACTTCATTGAAATTTTCTCACGTGTTGTTCAAATGTCATCCACTAGAGTCATTCTTGGCCTAATTGCTACTTTAGACCTAGAATGTGAACAGTTAGATGTAAAAACTGCATTCCTTCATGGTGAATTGTAGGAAGAAATTTATATGGAGCAGCCAGAAGGCTTCGTAGAAAAAGGCAAAGAAGGCCTTGTTTGTAGGTTGAAGAAGAGTCTCTATGGGTTGAAACAGGCACCTTGACAATGGTACAAGAAATTTGATTCATTCATGTTGGAACATGGTTTTTAAATGTTGGAAGCTGACCATTGTGTCTATATCAAGAGGTATGATCAAGGAAAGTATATCATATTATTGCTATATTTGGATGACATGTTGATTGTTGGGCATGACAAGAATAAGATCAATAGGTTGAAGAAATATTTGGGTAGGAAATTTGCAATGAAGGATTTGGGACCAGCACAACAGATATTGAGCATGCGGATTATGCGTGATAGAAAAAAAAAAGGTTGTGGCTATCACAAGAAAAATATATCAAGAAGGTGCTTGACAGGTTTAATATGAAGGATGCCAAGCTAGTTGGTACACCCCTTGCAGCCCACTTCAAGCTGAGTATTGAATTATGTCCTACTGATGACAAGGAGAAAAAAGAGATGAGCAAGATTCCTTATGCTTCAGCAGTTGGTAGTTTGATGTATGCCATGGTATCCACACGACCAGACATTGCATATTCAGTGGGAGTAGTGAATAGGTTCCTTGCCAATCCAGGCAAACAACATTGACAAGCAATAAAATGGATTATGAGGTATCTCAAGGGTACTAGTGATTATTATTTATGTTTTGGTAACGATGAGACTGTGCTTGAAGGATTTACAGATGCGGATATGGTTGGAGATATGGATACCAGAAAGTCCACTACATGTTATTTGTATATATTTGCAGGTGCGGCAGTATCTTGGGTGTCAAGGGTACAAAGAAAAGTATCCCTCTCTACAACAAAACCAGAATACATAGCTGCAACAGAAGCTTGTAAAGAGATGTTGTGGATGCAACGATTCCTAGGAGAGATAGGAATAAAGTAGAACAAATATGTGTTATATTGTGATAGTCAGAGTACCATTCACTTGGCAAAAAACCTAGTATTTCATTCAAAAACTAAGCACATTGTCTTAAGGTACCATTGGATCTGACATGTGTTTGAGGAAGAACAATTATCGTTAGAAAAGATCAATACAAATAGGAACTGTGCTGATATGCTCACTAAGGTTCTACCACGAAATAAACATGAGTTATGTAGAGGCATAGTGGGACTTGGTGTGACTTGATGACTCTTATTTGGCGTAAAGTGGGAGAATGTTAAGTGTGAAGCCAAATTCACATAGGATTCTAGATCTTTTTAGATCTCGAGGATTCTAGATTAGTTTCTAGATCATTATGGATCTCGATCTGAATCACATACATGATTCTAGATCCTTCTTTTGCCTCTATAAATTTGTAATTGCTTTGGCCAAGGTATGCAAGCCAAGGCCCAAGCCTGTTATGTAATGCAAAGTGATTTTTGTTCTCTAGTCATTGTTTTATCTATTCCGCTGTTTCTGATTAAGTAATTTTGTTGTTTCTCCATTTGTATGTCTCAGTGAATTATTCTTTGCTATTGATGTCTAAGTCTTTGAGTATAAATCTGTTGCACGTTATGTATGCTCTGGTCTAACAATTTTATAGTGATCTTCGTAAAATATGTACGTGGTAACTCCTAGAGTTGGAGTTGTGTTATAACTTTTGTAAGGCATGTGTACCCCCATACAGTTCGTGGTAATCTAAAAGCCACTTTGTATTTGCATTGTACGTTTGTGGTAAGCGAGAAACCACGTGTGAGAGTGAAATGGATAGGGATTCTTGTAGGCATGGTTTGGGGTCAGCTGACAAAACCCTTGGCATGGTTGAGGGTGAGCCAAGAAAACCACCTAGTTAAGTTCGGTTTATGGTGAGTTTTCGTGGTTGTGGTAGAGCCTTCATGGCTGAGTTGAGCCTTCGTGGCTATATTGAGCCTCGGTGGGTGAGAGCTCTTATTGGTATGGTTGAGGGTAATCCGATAAAACCCAGAGCATAGGTACGAGTAATCTGATAAAACCCGTGATGATAATATTGGAGGGGGATTTGCACGTACAGGTACATTTATGCAGTTATAATGGTTGACAGAACTATGTATGTGAAAGGCATCCTTGTAGAATGGCGGTTACAGTGGTTGGCACCCATGCATTCTGGTGGATGGTTTCTCCTTTATATGGACATCAACATATTCTTTTGTTATGTTTGACCACAACTAGATTTCAGATTGATAGGTGTATTGGAATATATAATTGCTACTTATCTTAGTTGTGATTATTTCTATCTAGAAAAATCTGTTATTTTTTTTTCCTACATTTGAGTGTGATTGAGATAATTTCTCAACCAATAAATTGTATGTCAAAGATAGTTTCCTTTTTTAAAACAACACTTTATATATTTATTTGTAACATTATTTAATTAATGTGAATATAAATTTCCTTATAAAAATTTAACATTTAAACTTATAAACACCTACAACTACCACCCGTCTACTACCATTTCATACGAAGTGGGGCGAAGATGGATCTTATTTAAGATTATTCAAATACCACTTCATACGGAGTGGCGCGAAGACGGATCTTATTTAAGATTATTCAAATTTCCGAGTAAACCCTCTGGGCTGAAAAGGCAATAGCATTAAATGGACTTCGCACAGGCATATAATGTGATCCATGAGATTGGTACAAAAATAGAATCAACTGCAGGAATTGCGGTACCGTAATCAACAAAAATCGCAGATGCCAAAATTGAATATGTATAGTGGTAAGCGTGATGGAATATCACTAGTCAATCAGTTTTACAGACAATTTAATATTAATATTAATAAGATTATAATTTAATAAACATTAATATTAGTTATTAAATATTAACAATTTCTATACTATAAAATCATGTTAAATATATATTTTGAGATAATATTTTAATAAAATATCAATTTTAAAAATATTATTATTATTATATTAAAAGGATATTAATATTATTATTATTAATTTTTAATCAAATCAACGTTTTTCCATAAACATAATCGGAATACCATAATATGTGATAAATCTATTTCTTCTCGTTGATTCCTTAAGGTTGAGGCCAATGAGAATAAGATTAAACCTAACCTAACAAAAAAGCATCTATCTAATAAAAACTCCAATCCCAATTTTAATAGTTAGATTATTTATTTTTTTCAAATCTTCATTTTTATTAATTTTAAAAGATATACAAATTTCTCACCAGTCAAATTTGTTACCCAATTTTAATATCGATTATTTTAATTTTGTTTTTTCAAATTCTCATTTTTATTAATTTAAAAAAAATATACAAATTTATCGCCACTCCAATTTATAGTTATAAAAAATCCAGAACCAATTAAACTTAAAAATATACTAAAAAAATCATCCAAAACTTATAAGAAACATAGTACGTCAAAATGGTATCGTTTAATTCTGACATAAAAAATTCAAAACGTTGATATCCTTCAATCCTGACCTCAAAAATTCAAAACATTTAATAATTGATATCATTCGATCCAGAACTCAAAAATTCAAAACATTTAATAATTAGAATCCGCTTTGCTACATACCAATAAAACTATAATTATTAGTACATCAAGCATATAGTAAAACTCTGATTTATTAATATGTATCAGTCCTATCATATTTAATTATAACCAGACATATTAATATTACTATAAAAATAATGGAAAAGGTTAGAAATAGAGGATAATAATGTATAATGAAATTTAAATTTTATAGTAACAAAATCAAAATGCAAATTCAAAGTATAAATAATGTAATTTGAGAGGTAATAAAGTAAATTTAAAATTAATATTTATTGGTATAGATTTATTTTAAAATGAATTGGTCATGGATCAATTTTTTCGGAAAAAAATTGTAAAATTTGAAAAAACAGATTGGATTTTTTTATCCTTGAATTGCTAGTTAGGATGGAAATCTAGTAGTGATGTATATATGCATATAATACTGTATACTTAATACTAATAGAAATATAAT
>APFE030356962.1:212944-290775 GCA_000404065.3 Pinus taeda | reverse complement strand
CAATTGTTTTATATAATATATACATTATATTTATGTATGTTAAAATATTTTTTTTACAAAGAATATATATATATGAATTAATATAAAAAAAAATAAAAAAAATTAAGGATTATAAAAGTAAGGGAAATTAATTAAATTCTAGAAATATGAACATAAGGGAATAAATCTATGGGATTGGTATTATAAACATAAGGGAATAATAAATCCAAGTGATAAAAATTAAAAGGCCAAGGTAAATAAGCTCCAAAGATAAATATTATAAACCCAAGGGAAAAATAAACCCAACGGATTCACATTATAAACCCAAGGGATTGACATTATAAACCCAATAGAATAATAAACCTAAGGGATTGATATTACAAACGCAAGGGAATTATAAACCGAGGGGATTAATACTAAACCCCCAAGGGAATAAAATCAAACTCAAAGGACGAATATCATAAACCCGGTGGTATATAAACCCTAAGATAAATATTTTAGACACTAAAATAAAAAATGGTTGAGCATGGTTGGTTTCCAAATTTCATCAATCCTTGGATAAACCACCGCTAGGAATGATATTATAAACATAAGGGAATAGTAAATCAAAGCGATAAAAATTAAAAGGCCAACGTATGTAACCCCAAAGATAAATATTATAAACCCAACATATTCATATTATAAACCAAAGGGAATAATAAACCCAAGGGATTGATATTATAAACCCAACAAAATAGTAAACCCTAGAGATTGATATTATAAACCCAAGGGAATTGTAAACTCAAGGGATTAACACTAAACCTCCAAGGGATTATCAACCCAAGGGAATAATATTAAATCGAAGGGATGAACATCATAAACCTCGTGGTATATAAACCCTAAGATAAATATTATAGACACTAAAATAAAAAAAAAATTGACCATGGTCAACCATTTTTATTTTAGTGTCAACCATGTTTGATAAATTCAATCATGGTCAACCATGATCCAATATCGAATTATGACAAATATTGTCTCAATATTAGAATCAACCATATCCAATGATGTTTCAATGTCACATTAAGACAATGATTTTGAAGGATGCTAAACCATGCTCCAAGGATTGACTAAATATGGAAACCAACCATGGTCAACCATGTTTGTTTTAGTGTTTATAATATTTATTTTTATGTTTATATACCTTGGTTTTATAATAATTAATAATGCGATGTTGGACCATGGTCAAGATAATGATTTATTTTCATATCGAGACAATATTTGTCACAATGTGACGTTGGACCATGGTTGACCATGGTGGATTTACATATTGAGGCAATCATCGTCTCAATGCGACACTCAACAATGGTTGACCATAATTGATATCATAAACCCAAGGGATTGATATTATAAACCTAAGGGATTTTTATTATAAATCGAAGGGATTAATACTAAATCCTCAAGGGATTATGAACCCAAGGGAATAATAATAAGTCTAAGGGACTAATATGGTTTATTCTCATATGGAGACATTATTCGCCACAATGCGACTTAGACATTGGTTGACCATGCTTGGATTTATAAAACATGGTTGATCGTGATTGATGTTATAAACCCAAGGGAATACTAGTCTGTAGGGATTATAAATATAAGGAAATAATATTAAACCCTAGGAATATGAACCCTTAGATTAATAAACCCAGGGGATTGATATTATAACCCAAGGGAATAGTAAATCCAAGGGTACTAAAATTGCATAACACTTAAATGTTTTTAATACACTTATTTGCCAATTGTTAGATATGGATGTTAAATTTGAAGAAGAATATAAAGGAATTATCTTGTTATCTTCCTTGCTCAAGTTTTGGGATCACTTTATGACTTCTATCCATTTGAAAACAACTAAATCTTTAGAATTTGATTATGTTGTGGGAGCTCTATTATGTTTTAAAACAACTAAATCTTTAGAGTTTGATTATGCTGTGGGAGCTATGTTATTAGAATAATTAAGGAGGAAGCCTACCATTGAAACTTCCATGCTAGAAGATATGGTAGCGAGAGGTCAGTCCAATGAAAGAGGAGAAAAAACAAGAAGTTCTTTCAGATTAAAGTTAAGAGGTAATATGTGTAATGCCAAATGTTGTTGCTGCAACAAAATAGGGCATCTCAAGAAAGACTATTGGAAAAGAAAAGAGTCTGCTGAAAACCCAAAGAAGGAAGCAAATCAAGTCAAATCAAGTATGACTGATGAAGTTTTATCTGCTAAATCAGGTATGATAGATGAAGCTTTTCCTATCTGCAATGTTTCTCGGAATTATGAAATTGGTTGTTAGATTCTGACACTTCTCATCACATGAGTTCACATAGAAATCGATTCACTTAATATCAAGCTATGAATGGTAGTTATATTTTTATGGGTAATAATTTATCTTGTCAAACTATTGGGGTGGGAAATGCCAGAATTAAAATGTATGATGATATAATTAGAACATTTACTAATTTTAGACATATATATGAGTTGAGATAGAATTTGATTTCTTTGGGAGTATTAGAATCAGAGGGTTATAAATTTACAGGTCAAGGTGGAGTGCTGAAAGTTTCAAAGGGTTCTCTAGTTGTTATGAAGGCAAAGAAGACTAGAAACCTTTTACAGGCTTAATGGAAGTACTCAGGTCAATAAGGTAACAACTATATTTGAGAAGATAGGAGAAGATACTTGCCTATGGCATCAACAAATGGGTCATATGAGTGAGAGGCGTCTTCAGGTACTAATGAATCACAAATTACTTCCTATTTTGAAATCACCGAGTTTGGATTTTTGGGAACATTGTGGATATGGAAAACAATGTGGAGATAGATTTAAAGTTGGTAGTTAGAATAATAAAGGAATTTTGGACTATATTCATTTCGATCTTTGGTGACCATCTCCTATAGTATATTATGGAGGTGCATCTTACTTTGCAACATTTATTGATGACTACTCCACAAAAGTTTGGGTCCATATGTTAAAAATAAAGGTTGATGTATTTAATGCTTTTAAACAATTTAAAGCTATGGTGGACAAGAAAACAGGCAAAATAATTATATATTTAAGAACTAATAATGGCGATATATTTACTTCCATAGAATTTGAACAACATTTCAAGGATGAAGGGATTGATAGACATAAATTGTTGTCTATACTCCGTAGCAAAATGGTGTTGTTGAACGTATGAACCAAACTATTATGGAGAGAGCCAAAAGCATGATAAAAAATTCTAACCTACATAAGGAGTTGTGGGCAGAAGCAGTATCTACTTCTTATTGTTTGGTAAATAGACCACCTTCGGTTTCCATTAATTGTAAATTTCCTAAACAGGTTTGGTCGGGTGAGTCTTATGAATATACATATTTAAGATTTTTTGGTTGTGATGCTTATGCTCTTGTTCCAAAAAATGAGCATTCTAAGATACAACCAAAAGAAAAATTTTATATCTTTGTTGGGTATGATGATATGGTGAAAGGATATAGGTTGTGGGATCCTACTTCACATAAGTTAGTCATTAGTATAGATCTAACATTTGATGAATATTCTCTTCTAAAATTAGATGTTGAGAAGTTGAACAGGAACAAGTATTGCTAAATCAACAAATTTAGTTGGAGACTCGGCCTTTTTTGTAAAGTGAGGAGGAAGAAGAGACTTCTAATGAAAAAGGTGAAGACTATGTAAAGGAAATTGTAGTAGTTCAGGAACCGATTCGACAACGAGCCACTCTAAGGAGGTCTACAAGGGAAAGAAGAACACCCAAAACGTATGAATATTTTGCTTCATCTATTGTAGCATTGATTACTGAAGATGGGGAAACTTCTTGTTATCAGAAATAAATGGATGATGCAGATAGTGAAAAATGGAAGAAGGCTATAGACGAGGAAATGGATTTATTGGCTACAAAAAAAAGCCTACGATCTTGTAGAACTTCCTAAAGAGGGAATTATCTTTGAATGCAAATGGTTCTTTAAATTGAAGTGAAATTTTGATAGAAGTATTCAAAGATATAAGGTGAGGTGGGCAAGAAAAGGGTACTCTTAGGTTGAAGGTATTGATTTTTCATGAGGCATTTTCACCAGTTGTAAAACTTGTTTCTATTTGTACTGTGTTAACACTAACTACATTACTTTACCTTGAGTTAGAACAGTTAGATGTTAAAATAAATTTCCTCATGGAGATTTGGATGAAGAGATCTATATGGAACAACCATAAGTTTTTGTACAAGGTCTCAATAGAAGATTAGTTTGCAAGCCTAGGAAATCATTGTATTGCCTGAGGCAGTCTCCCAGGCAATGGTACAAGAAGTTGATTCCTCCGTGGTGAGATATAACTTCAATAGAAGTGAGTATGATCATTATGTGTACTTTAAAGTTTCAATGGCATATTCATTATCTTGGTTTTTTATGTTGATGACATGCTTATTGCAAGGAAAGGCATGGGAGAGATCAATAGGTTAAAGACTAAATTTTATAGGAAATTTTATATGAAGGACCTTGGAGCCACAAAACATATCTTGGGCATGGAGATATACAAAGATAGGAAAAATGGAAAGCTTTGGTTATCATAGTAGAAGTATGTGGACAAAATACTTACAAATTTTGGTATGGAAAATGTGAAACCTGTTAATGTTCCTTTAGCTTCCCATTTAGCTTTCTTTGACTTTGAGTTCTAGAATTGATGAAGAAAAGAAGTATATGTCTCATGTACAATATTAAAATGTGGTAGAAATTTTGATGTATGCAATGGTATCTAAAATACATGATATTTCACATGTAGTTGGAGTTGTTAGCAGGTTCATGGAAAATCTAGGAGAAGAACATTGGCAAGGAATGAAATGGGTCCTTCGGTATTTGAGAGGTACAAATGACCATTGTATCATCTTTAATGGTAATGGATATTCAGCCCGTGGATATGTGGATGTTGATTATTAAGGTGGCTTGGAAAAAAGAAGGACTACTATAGGATATGTATTTACTCTTGAAGGTGGAGAAATTAGTTAGATGTCAAAGCTTTAGGAAACAATTGCTTTTTCCACTACTAAAGTAGACTATATAGTTACTTTAGATTCTTGTAAAGAGGAAATCTAGTTGAAAGGTCTACTTCATGAGCTTGGAAGGGCACAGGAGAAAGTAAATGTATTCTATGTTAGACAAAGTGTTATTCATTTGGCTATAAATCCAACTTATCATAGCAAGACAATGCACATTGACATACGATACCATTTTGTAAGACATGTGATTGATGGCAGTAAAGTAACTCTTAAGAAGCTCCACACACATGAGAATTGTGTAGACATGTTTACAAAACCAGTATTGGTACTGAAATTGTGATGGTGTTTGGATTCTCTTGGGTTGCAGAAGAGATGATTAATGGACATGGGAAATGGATTAGGAAATTATTGTCAAGATGGAGATTGTTAAGAATGAAAAAAATTAAAATGATTGAAATTATCTAAGTAAATCTAGTTTTACTATGAAGACAATTCCGTAACAATAGGAAGTTATGTAACATAGTCTTAGTATTAAAAATGATGTTTTCTGAGAGCCTTGATGTAATTTTGGAGAGTCATTCTTGACTTTGGTGTAATAATAATTCCAATCCCTTGCCCTATGGAGGTTTCCTTGACACACGCTCAAGGTTTCAGCATGTAAAATTCCCTTTGTTTTCTTGTGTGATTTAGTTTCCTGTTATGTTCATTTTATTACTTACTTGTGAAAATAAATGGGATCAAATACCAATAAGAAGAAAAATATAAACAAATCAAGGAAGACACTGCAAGGTTGTGGGTGACTTCCAGGCAACCCATCACCATTCTTGTGTCAGGATAAATACTAAGAGGGGGGGTGAATTAGTATTGTAGACACTTCAATTTTTCAAATTTTTATTCTAATTTATGTACATTATTTTCATTAAATAAACAAGCATATGTACACGATTGTGATTAATTCAACCCATGTACACCCAAATAACTAGTTTATCAGTAATTTCATTAACTTCTCATCTTTAATCAATGCATTATTACTTCCCTATTTATTCATTAAGTAAGAGTAAAGAGAAGATAAATCATCAACATGAAAGAAACATATCAACACATGTGAACACTAAGAATTTAGGTGTCAATCGAATGTGGGAGAAAACCACTACTTACATTGCTTCTATCTTATTCTTTTATTATAAAGGAAAACTTCTTACAATCTTGTATTGGCGCAAACTCCAACAAGTACACAATCACCCACCTATAAAAAGCTACAACCTTCTCTTTTTTTCCAGCACATACTGGAAGGGAGCTATAACCCCCTGAACTTGTTTACCGACTCTTACCAGAAGGGAGCTCTAACCCCTTTCTGAAGACTACTACCCTCAGCTCCTTATGGATCACTTTTTAGAATGTTTCAAATTGGATCCACCTATCAAACAATCATCAAACCAACTTGTACGCCACCTTTCATCAAATTTTCAAACTGGACCCATATCAACCATAAACCCAAACAAAGTGAAGCACTAAATATGAGAAACTGTCACACTATAAATGAACTAAAATTCTAAATTATTTAGTTAGTGAATGCATAACACAACCAGAAACAATAAATATCAAATTATGTATGTGATTGTACTGAATAAAAATCACGTATATACACACTTTCTCTATACAACATATGCTTATATATCTCATAATAATAAACACTTAAATCATTAATCACTAAACCATTTATAAACCATTTCACCATCTACAAATCATAGAATCAATCAGAGATTTCTGAATCACTTATAGATCATACACTTAGTCACACTTTTGTGCCATTAAAATTGAACAATTCAATTAACTCACATCAATCATGATAAAGAAATCACTGGAAAATAGAAGAAAGAAAACCCGATAACATCAACTGTAAACATCAATCATCATATATGTAAACATCTATCAACAAATCAAGCCCTACTTTATGTATGCAACCTCCATAATGAATACAACATATCTATGCATTTACCATGCATAATACCCACGTATAAATCTCCACATATTGAAAAAATATTTTGCAGAATATATACGTGAACCTTCAGAGGTGCATCCACGTATGTATGCACCTATGAACAAGCACACCTACTCATAGATTTGTAAAATTTAACTGTAAACACAACTTCAGTTTCTGCAACCTTGACTATCAATGCTACAGACTTATGAATAATTTTTTTATATCATAGCATCACAATTTCATCAATACTAGACATTTTCAACAAGTAAATCAATTAAGCATATATTTCAACATATTTAAGATATTTCATATCTGAGTCTTCTCCTTGCTCCCTGGTGCACACATGTTTCAGATCAAATCATTCATAGGAAACACAATATATGCACACCTAACACTTTGATCTCCATCTCCTTATATAACATTAGCCTTAGCCAATACCTTAGGCCAAACATTTGGTAATGTTGTTAGTATTCTTTAACAAGATCAAATAATCGTTGTCAAACTCATTAATATGGGCAAAAACCATGGTAAAAACCCCTTGTATCCAGATTACCATGCTGCAGATTTTGTATGCAACTTTGCTTCATAATACCTATGTATGTACGTGACCCTTCTGAATAAGATCTATGTATACTTTCCCAAACTTCACCTTTATCATTCATCTATTTGTGAATTGATATTTCTTTTTCCATAACAACTGTCACATATGTACCTTCCTACATAATCATCCTGTTATTATAATGCTGACATCTTTATGAAATAGGTTTTCATCAAGGACAACACATTAGCCATAATGCCAACAATATTCCCCTTTAGACTTGATGGAAACCACTTTGGTGTTTGGTCACCACCTGCAATCACCTACAAATACCAGGTTTCTCACCACGTTACCCCAAGCATTCTTCTCAAAGCACCAATTTTCTCTCCCCCTTTGACATCAAGGGAAAATGGATGGCCAATGTTGAATGAAGGCCCCCTTCACAGAAATTGCATACTAACCATTCTCCCCTTGGTCATGTGGTGAAGATATCCAATGGCTCAGCCAAAAATGACATTTCCTAACACCAATGATTCATTATTACATCAGATACCCCATTATTTGGGTTTACATTTGTGACTCATCATTACATCAATTGACAAAAATAATGGATTTACATACAAAACATGATTTGATCCCAATATACCATACATGTCTAAATATTACAATGATTAGAACATGGGTCTTCCCATGACCTTTGCATCAAGGGACATATATGATATATATAACCAATCTCTAGGACTTCAACAAAGAAAATTATTAGCAACCTCCATATATCATATAGGATCTGGGACATGAATATTTGATAGAAACAATATAATAACAACATGGAAATTTATAGCAGTAATAATAGAAGTATCCATACATGAGAAAATATACGAAACAAGACATGCTTATGGAACCATAATTCCAACAAGGATCTTTAGAGTTATAATAGTTGCTCCCTCTAAACCAACATACTACAATAAACCAATGTCAACAACAAAAGACCAGAATGATGAATGCATATAGGGGCTCCCCCTGAATCTATGCCATTTATTCAAATCATTGAGATGTTTACGTGTCTGTCTAAATCATAAATTGCATACATACATGACTGTCCTTCACATAATCAACATACATAAAGTAAACTGTAATAATTTATAGTCTCAGTTCTGCCTTAACATGAAATGCATGTCACAATAATTAGCAAAGTGACGAAGTAGGAACCATTCCTAATTTTTGTCTAAGATATTCAAATGAATCACATGGAAGTGGCTTTGTAAATATATCTACAACTTGTTCCCTTGAAGGAACATCCTGCAGTTTGACCTTTTGTTCAAGCACATCTTCTGTTAGAAAATGTTATTTGATCAGAATGTGCCTATTTTTTGAGTACATGAAAAGAGTATTAGAGATACTTATGGAACTAGTATTGTCTCAAAGAATAGGTATGGTTTGAGGACAAGTGATTTGAATGTCTTGCAATGTTTGGATCAACCATAGGAGTTGAATACAATAAAGTGTAGCAAAAACATATTCTGCCTCAACAGTTGATAAAGCAATGGAGCTTTCTTTCTTGTTGAATCATGACACCAAGCGGCGTCCCAAATGAAATTCTCCTCCACTCGTACTCTTGCAATCATCAGTTTTACCTTCCCAATCCGTGTCTATGTAAGAATGCAGTGCAAATTTTGTATTTTTTGGATACCATAGACCAAAATCTTGAGTTCCTTGTAGATAATTGAATATTCTCTTAATTTCTTGGAGATGAGATTCCTTAGTATTGGATTGAAATCGCCCAACAATTCCAACTACGTGCATAATGTATGGTCTTGTACCTGTAAGGTAGAGAAAGCTTCCAATCATAGATCTATATTCTGGTTGATTGAATGAAGGAGAATTATCATTTTGACTAAGATTTCATCCTGTTACCATTAGTGTGCATATTGGCTTGTAGTCTTCCATTCCATATTTCTTTGAAATATGTTTGAGGTACTTGGTTTGAAAAATAAAGATACCATTATTAGTTTTTTGAACTTGAAGACCAAGAAAGTATGCTACTTCACCAAGTAGAAACATTTCAAATTCTTGCTACATAACTGAAGCACATCCTTGACTCATAGATTCTACATTTCTTCCAAATATGATGTCATCTACATAAACAACAACTATTAAAAGATTATCTTTATCTATTTTAATTTATATATATCTATCTACAAACCCATTTTTGAATCTTTGTTGTTGAAGGTACTTGTCAAGATGATAATAACATGCATAAGGAGCTTGTTTCAATCCATACAATGCCCTTTTAAGTTTGCACACAATATTTTTATCATTTCCAAGAATGAAGCATTCAGGTTCTATATAGACCTCTTCTTCTAGGTCCCCATTTAAGAATGAAAATTTGATTTCCATTTGATATACTTTAAAGCTATGAAAACTTGAAAATATAAGAAACATTCTTATGGCTTCAAGACTAGCTATAGGTGCAAATTTTTATTCAAATTCTATCCCTTCCTATTGAGCATAGCCTTTGATTAGAAGTCTTGCTTTTTTTTTGAATTACTTCTCCAGTTTCATTCAATTTGTTTTTAAACACCTATTTTGTCCGAATAATATTTTTGTCATGAGGCCTTCATACTAATTCCCATGTATGGTTCTTTTCTATTTGATAAATTTATTCATTCATTTCCTTAACCCAACATTCCACTTTTCTACCTTGATTCACATTTTGAGGTTCAATTGTGGATAGTAAGGCTAGGTAACTAGAAGTTCCAACAAGAGTCCTACTAGTTTGTATTCCTGCATCCTTTTCACCTATAATTTGAGATTTAGGATGATTTTCCTGAACATACTTTGAAGGAGTATTTTATGATGTATCTGTATCTTCATTTCTTTCTTCTCACACTTCTCTATTTCCTTCTCCTCAACCTTTTTTCTTGTAGTAGAGAGAGGTTCACGATCTATTGGTTCTTCCTTTAGGTACCTATCGACCTTGGCGAAAACGGTTTGTCAAGATATTCGCTCTTTAAGAGAATCCTTTAGCGTCTCTTAGTTGGTTAATTTTGTTTTTTCTGTTATGGCTACAACATTTTCCTTGTAATTTTGTTAAATTTTATTTGACTCTAAACATTGACCACAATTAATAAGTAAGACATACATTCTTGGAAGTAAATAATAATGGGTTTTTTTTTAAATATGATACTATTGAAATTCTATTAAGACTCTTATATATATGTGTGTGTGTGTGTGTTGTGTGTGTCAATGATTTCTTGAATAAGAATATTCCTAGAGTCATTTCATCTTTCAATTTCTTGCTAATTCTATCATTTATAGTACACAAAAAAGAAAGATTATAGTTTTATAGTATTCCTCTTACTTCTTATATTGATGAATGGATATTTTATTTTCATTCAAACACACAATTTTCTCTTGAAGGGTTTTTATCAGTAAAGCTATTAGGAATATATAACAATTTTTGGAAGTAATTATATTGTTCTCTTGTATCAACTTCAAGACTTATTTTCTATCTTTTCTTATTGTATGGTTATATTGGATACATATTTATATAAATATAATTAAATATATACAAATTTATGTATTTAGGTACTATCCTCTTCCACGACATATTAGTCCACAAGACCCAACGAGACTTGCCATGGGACCTGCTCGTACTTTTTGAGACCTAGCTATTGAGAGTCTAGGATTGTTACCTACCTAAGTAGGTGGACTTGTAACTTATTGACCATCTTCCTATAGTAAATAACCTCAGCTCAATATTTAATGTTGAGCTCCCTATATATATATATTTTGTATAAGAAAATCTCTTTAAACTACACCACACTTACTATTTATAATGGTGACCCAAGAACCTTACTACTAGGGTTGGTGAGAAAATTTTCTATTGATTATTATTTTTTTAATTAAAACCCTTACTCGTGTCCAAATAATATTTCTAGAACCTATGGTATAAGCATTTACCTTACCTCCTATAGTCAACTTCCAGTGGCATATAATAAATTATATGCAGTTTGAAATTGTTGGTTGACCTGTTACAAGTTAGGAATGCACATATCTATAGCCATTCATAAAACTATAGGTTACAAAATTACAATATCAAAATAAATACATAGATACCAATTCAAATATCTACTCTATTTTCTCAACCATATTTATTCAACAGTAATTCAAACTCAACAATGTACGTATCTAAGCTCTTCTTAGAAATGTCTAAAGGGCTCTCATGATCCTCCCAATTGTAAGCTGGCTTTCACATCTAGCTACCCTCGAGATCTACTCCTCTCTGTTAGAGAAATAGTCCTGGAACTTTTGAAATTATTTTCTCGTGAACCCATAAACCAACATCCTACTCTATTACTTGGGTTCAAATCAGTATTTCTATCCCAATGGTTGCACTTGGGAAATTTCCTTTCTCTCCCACAATATTCATACATAGAACTATCTCGTGACATTTATATCTAGTCATGTTTTCCTCTTGTGGTTTATCACTACCTTCTTGAGCTGAATAATGGAGAAAGGAAACAAATCGTCCTTTTTTTGTTTCTTCCTTCTTCTTGGGCATAACTAATTCCAATTGTTTCCCTCACACTTAGGAGATAAGTTCCACCTGTCAACCCTTAACACATTACCAAGAATGTTATAAACAAAAATAATTTACTTTTCATTAATAAAAGTAAAGATTTACATCAACTAGTCATCTCTATACTTTTAAATTTTCTAGTCATAACTAAATAATAAAAAATCATGAATGATTATCTAGGGGTGTTACACCAGGTAGCATTCAAGGGCCTGGAATTTATTAAAGCATATATCCAAAATTGTAGCGGAAAAAAGATATGAAATTTGAATAATATCTTCACCAAATTTTTTTCTAAATTGGTAGGCATGTCATATTATGAGACCTCGTAGCAATAAAGCTATATAAGAAATGTCACGCTCACCTATTTGATACTAATTTTAGGAGCACTAAGAAACCCTAATTTCCTTGTAATGTATCTCTGAAAATATAGTGAACCATTATCTGAAATTTGAACCTAATATTTCTTGATATGTATTCTCAATATTCTCGAAGTTTCACCATTTAAGACCTATAAGAAAACAAGTTATATGAAAATGCTACGATCACCTATTTTAAGAAACAAAAATGTAACACCCCACTTAAGGTTTACCTTATTTTTACAATCTCTCTAAGATAAACATGAGCTCATAGTTATTATGCATGACCTGATAACCAAGTTCCGATTATGGGAGTGGGGCCTAATGTACTGCAACCTCTAAGGGAAACCTAATCACCCAGATGTTAGGCAACACCTGCTAGTGATCCTTCCCTGATTTGGAACTCTATTTTTACCAGCCTTTATTTCCCAAACTATCCATATGGCTAGAAGGATCCAACCGCATGCACAATTCATCCTTCATGTGACTACATATGAAAATCCTTAGTTTTGTGCCTGCGTCCGCAGATTCAGTGGCACAATTTCAAGGCTAGTCTACATGCCACTACCCAGAATTGTCTAGAACTTTCCAGAATCAAGTCTAAGATAATCACAAGTCTGCATAATCTATAGTAGGGCTTAAGTCTTACCTAATAATTCCAAAAACATGAAAAACATTTAAAAAAACATATGGTAAATATAGTGATGGTTGTAGCTCTCGAAAGGTAGTTCCTGTATGTCGGCAACCAGTGTCTAAGACAACTTGAGATTGATAAAAATAATTAAAATCAATTGATAGAAGGAGAGGCCATGAGGTATTGCAAGCAAATATTTTAGTTCTGAAACCCTAGTCTTCCAAATTAGAATGGCCATAGAAACTATTAGAGTTGCAGAGTTCTAGACTAAAGGAAAGGATTGAAGAAGAATAGAAAGCATATTTCCAATTAGGCACTTAAGATTCTAAATTTAAACTATTGCATAAATAATAATGCAAGGCTCAGAAAATATGAATGGAATTCATGGATGTGGAAAGCTTCATTAAGGACTTCGAGACTAATTCTCTTGAGTACAATGAAGTAAATTCCTGAAAAACTAAACTAAAGCACCAAATGCATCCTAAACTATCCAAGAGAAAAAAAGACATATATGAATCTTGGGTTACAAGGGAATAATAATCACTTCAACTTCTCAACTTCTCAATATTGGAATCAAACTACAATATATATTCAAATTCCAAAAAAAATCTATTTACAATTTCAATCATAGGTGATTGTGGCTTTCGAATCTCTCTAATGTCTAATTTATAGTATTTTATTCTTTTTGCTAACCCTAACTATCTAACTGTTATAATCAGTTTCCAGACCACTACTTGAAAATATTCACACTGATAACTATATATATGTATATAACTTTATTAAATCCGCTTCCTTTACAATGCTTGTCACATTAAATAAAATTAATTGCAAAACAAAAAGAGTAAGACCAACGCTGGACATGGATGGCATGTGGGTCCGGCTGTTCTCACACATATTCTATTTATTGAAACTGGAAACTACTGGCGGGACTAGCTCCTAGTGGTTTCTGGCAAGTACAAGTAGTGATGTCGTAATGGATATTAACCATCGATATTTTGATGAGCGGTTTGGGTGAAACCATCCTTGGAGGTACTCCTTAACATAAGTCCTGTGAGGTTTTTGCTATCGGGCTTCCATTGGATCTGGAGCAAAGTGATGTGAACAATCGACCTAAAAAATTGAACCCTTCTTGCATAAAGCCACAACCTCTTCCTTGCAAACCAACCAACCGCTTGTTGAATAAACAAGCCTTGATAGTTTTGGAGAATTGGAAATCTTCACCGATGCTATTATCCTTATGCATAAATTTCATTCATATCCAGTCTCAACGTAACCTGCAATCATGGTGTTCCATAAAACCGAATTCCATTGAGAAATTATTGAAGAGCATCCTCTAAACTTCTGCACTTCGCATACAAATCAACAAGATCAATGTTAACATAAACATCCAATTCAAATCCACGTCTAATTGTTTGAGAATGAATTTGTATGCCCTCTTGTAGAGCCACTTACGCAGTGAAAGCCTTGAGTAATAAGGATAGGTAAACTTGTTTGGTTCTATGTCAGCTTGCTGCATTTCACAATAAAGCGTTGTAGTTTTTACCCAAGGTCCGTTCGAATAGCCTCCGATCATGGAATTCCATAGGAAGAGTCGAACTCTCAATGTCATAAAAAGTACCTAGGAATAACGTCTTATGGGTCCTGTTCGAAGTGCATGCTCTGTGGTCAAAGAAAGAATATAAATTAAATGTTTACCCCCCTTCGATTCACGAATTAGCTTCTTTTAAGAAGCTTTTTCAAAATTTGATTGTGCAGTCCTGGGAATATCGAATACATCGCCCCATTCACTTCCTATTTCATACAATCCACTGCAAGTGAATGGCCATTTAGGAACATCACGCATTAAATCCTTGAGAGTGAGCAAATTATCGCAATTTCCTCACTAAAATTCAATCATCTTTTTGTTTTTGGATTCTCTTCAGATAACAAAGGGATATAGTTGGCACAATGCGCAGTAGCAACATGGTATTGTAGTATGTGTTAGTTAAAAACCACACGTCATAACGTCAAGCCAATCCTGGAACTGGAGAGCGCCACCGCGGAACACGCCGCTTCATCGACCAACCAGACGACCATGCCGGGCTTCTGCTCCAATCGCCCGACGGTACTTGGCCCACGGTAAGTCCCACACCTCTCCGCTTTCCTCCTTTGTGAGCCACCTGCCTGTTCTGCCGTTTTTGCACCAACCAGGTTATTCCCTCCCGGGGTCACATGTTTGCATGACGGTTTATTCTATTTGCTGCCTTCCCTGGACGTGGCTGCCTGCGGATGCCCTTCGTGCCTTACCTCCCTCCTATATATTCCGCGTCCATCAGTGAACTCTGGTTCTCCTTCTCACTTCCTGTGCCTCCTGGCACGGGATATCTCTGAATCTGTAAGACTTGTCTGGGATTCCTGTGCTCCATATCCCTGGTTTTTACCGCTGGCGATGGTATTTCGTCCCACACCTTTCGGCATACCTCCTTCACGGGCCTTCTGCCTGTTCTGCTGGCTTTTAGCACCATACTGTTTACCCCGTTCGCTGTATTACTCTTTCTGCTGACTTCCCTGGACGTGGCCCTGTATTCACGTCCTGTGCCTTGGCTGGATTTACTTTCAACTTGCTTGTTCCATATCCTTGGTTTTACTGGCGGCGTGTTTTCGTTTTTCGGGGTGACGCTCTTCCAGGTATGTCTCTCACTGCTTATTTCCACAAGTATATGCTCGGTTTATAATCATGCTCTGGTTTCTATGACTCTATTGATACGGAATGTTATGGCATTTTGCATCTCATGATTTTCTATAGATCAAGTTTTCTGGGGATTCCCCTTTGGTTTCAAGTCATTCTGATTGTTTTCCATATTATTAATACTCTTGTCGGAATTTTTATATGCTTAGTCCTGCTTATCTGTATATGGTTTTTCCTACAATTCCTATAGCACTATGTTTCCGAACTGTCTCATATTTCTGAAGCGTTTCTTTTACGTATATCAACCATGCTCTGATATATGTTTTCGCCTCGGCACCTGGTGGTGCATCTTCTCTGTCTACTGTTGCTGTATTGCTTGCCGTGACTCCTCCCCATAATTGCCTCTCCTGGATCATCTCGGCCCTGCTTCGCTCTGGTTTTTTCTCGCCGGACTCTCCATCTTTCCGGCTCTGATTTTTTCCCCGCTGAATTCCTTTTCCGCCGTGTATACGGCTCCTCTGATGTATGACATCATCTGTCACTGATGTTTGATACTCTCCAGGCTCTTTTGGGATCCGGCTTGATCCTTTTCTGGCATTTTTCTCTCCTTTTGGGCTTCGACGGCGCATACGGTTACCTACTTTCTTCTCCTATCATTCATTATATGTCCTTTTATGCCCTGATGATCGTCCTTACAAGCTTCCTACTGACATATTCTCTAATTTTGAAGTTATCCTCTGCTGTACCCTTCATGCGGCTTTTTCTCCGCGTCCTTCATATCTAGGTGTTTTCTTCCGCCATCATAAAAGCTCCCCGCTTTCATTCCTTTTTTTGTGGTTCGACGTCTTATCACTTTGATGGTGCTCTGGCCACCATCTTTTCTGGTCTGTCATCGGTATTGAATTCGTCATGGACTCCGCATCTGACTCATCTGCCACGGAGGCATTGATCCGGGCCGCCATTCTTGCTGAGGAATCTCGGGTCCCGGATCGATCCACCTTGGATTGCTCCACTATCCATCCGGCTTTTCAACAGGTGTTTTCTGGTCGGGACAATGACATCTCACGGGTCCATCCTCCTCCTCACCACGTTGCCTCCCACAAGACATCTCGGGGATCACGTATCCCGGCCAAGTCATCTGCTCCCCCGCCCGCTATCACACTGGATAACGCTCACCTTACTGAGCGGATTGACAGTCTTAAAAAATGTGCACTTATTGGTCAGTGGCACTTCCCGGTCATGAGTGACCTGGAAATGAGGAAATGGATATCTGATCGGTGGAAGCCTGTTATTGGATATACGCCCATTATATCTCATCTCATGCGAGATTGGTACTGTTTTCATTTTCTTGATGCTACAGACTCTGAGACCATTTTACGTGCTCCTTGGGTCCTCCAAAGGAGTTTTCTCGCTCTTCATAGATGGTTCATTGGGTATGACCCTCTCAAGAACACCCCCTCTCATAATTTGATCTGGGTGAAGCTCCCGAACCTCTCGCTTGAAATGTGGTCAAAAGAGATATTAGAAATTATTGGGAACTCTATAGGCCGTTTTGTATATGCTGACCCATGGATTCTCGGGGAAAAGGACAAGCGGATTGCTTGGATCCTCATCGACCGTGCCTTCTGCGGCGGTTATCCCGAACATATCGACATTTCATGGCATGGTATGCGGATCACTCAGCGCCTGGACTTCTGGGGCATTCCCTTCCGTTGTGCTGCATGCCACAAGACTGGTCACCTCATCGAGAACTACCCAAAACGGGACGCCCATCGACGCCGTTACCCTCATCATCACATATCATCCCGTCGTCACCCTCCATATGCCCATCCGCCTGCTAATCCGACTCATTCTCCATCCCCGTCCCCTGGGATTCCCTCTGCTCATTTATCATTCCCCATTGATCTCCCATCTTCCCCCCCCAACATGTCTCCATTCCCGAACCTATTAATGACGCCCCCGTCCGCTCCCCCTCTCCTATCCCGATTGGCGACATCTGTAATGGCTCCCTCCCCATTTTTATATCCTCATCCTCCCCCCCGCGAGCCACTATTTCCCTGTCCAATAAAGGAAAGGAACCTATGCTGGCTATTACCCCTGTCAATTCCCCCTCATCATCTCCTGTCAACCTTTTTGACAGCGATGTTGACCTCCTTCTGCATCAGCGGTCCGTGGAGCTAGAGCCACTCACCATTCACAAGCCGTCCCACCAAGAATCCCCCACCATTAGCCCGGCATTGGGGCATAATATCACTGTACGTAAGACCGCCAGGGGTGGTTCCTGTCATTTCCGCGGGCGATCCATCCCCCCGGCATTGGGAGTCCGATCCTTATCTCTGGTTGATGTTCCGATTATTGATATGTCGTCTACTCATCCTCAGCCCCTTAGAGCAGATTTGGCTGGTGCATCCAAGTCATGATGGATATTGTCTCCATGAATATCCGTGGGCTTGGTGCTGGCCCCAAATTCCTTGCGCTCAAGAATATTTTCTTTTCTGCACGACCTAAGATCGTCCTTATACAGGAATCAATGCATGACAGGTATACCTCTATCTCATACTTCAGGAAGATGTTCCCTTCTTGGTTCATCGTGGCACTCGATGCATGCGGTCTCTCGGGCGGTTTAGTTGCTATGTGGAATCCTCTTTGGGTTCGTGCCTCTGCATATAAATGCTTCGCTGGCATTTTGCTCTCAGCCACCTTCTGTGGACACCGCCTCCCCATTCATATTCTCAATATTTACGCCCCCTACATGAACAGACAACCTTTTTGGGACAGATTCTTTTCCTCAGATCTCTGTGAGATTCGACATCTGATGCTTGTTGGTGACATGAATTTCACACTCTACCCTGATGAAGTGTGGGGTGCTGGCAGGAAAATGGACCCGATATCCGATTATCTCAGATCCCAACTGCTTCATAGGAATTTCATTGATATTGATCCCTCTGTTCCGACCCATACTTGGCAGAATGGCCGGTTTGACAATGCATATATTGCAAAGCGCATTGATCGTGTCATTTTACAGGAGGATATTATTGATGTTATGGGAATGCCAATTTTCTCCATTGGTTTTGACACTATCTCTGATCATCGTCCGATCTTCATTCAGTGGCGGCAGATGCTCCCTCGTCAGCACTACCCCTTCAGGTTCAACCATTCCTTTATAAATGATCCTGTCTTCAATCAAATTGTCTCGGATGCTTGGCATGACTCGATGCAGAGATCCCATGGGCTCTCTTTCCGTGAACGTATGGGATACGTTCGAACAAAAGTCATGATATGGCAAAGAGAGAAGCGTTTGCGTGATCGATCTGCCCTCTCGAACATCCAAAACGAATTGGATCACATCCTCTCATCATATGATCCAAACTCTATATCTTTTCAAATCAAAAGTATGATTGCTGATCTCACACGCCAAAAGATCCGCCTCTTAGAAACGGAGGAGGCTACATGGTGACTAAAGAGTCGGGCCTTATGGCTTGCATTGGGGGATCGTAACACCAAATTTTTCCACAAATATGCCAACCATAGACGAGAGATCAATTCAATCTGGAAAATTCAAGATGGATCGGGCGGGCATTTCTTCTCTCAACAGGATATCACAAATGCTGCTCTATCCCATTTTAAAAATCAATACAGCCGTGGTGCAGGTTGTACTATACATGATATCCTTTGGGGCATCGATTTATTCCCCCCCATGTTTGATGCATCCTCCAACGATGCTATATATCAGCCGATCACAGAGGAAGAATTACATGGAATTCTCAAGGCCTTCAGTAAGGACAAATGCCCTGGACCTGACGGATGGACCGTCGAATTTTACTTGCATTTTTTTGATCTTATCAAACTAGACCTTATCCATATGATTGAGGACTCCCGCATCAATGGATACATCCATCCTCATATAACATCTACTTTAATTGCTCTCATCCCAAAGAAGCGAGATGCTGACTCCTTCTCTGATTTTAGACCGATCTCTCTCTGCAACATCTCATACAAAATCATATCTAAAATAATTGCGGAGCGCATCAAGGGCACCCTAGCCTCATCTCTATCAAGGGATCAACATGCATTTCTGAAGGGTCGGAATATATTGGATGCTGTTGCATCCACTCAAGAATGTATATATTCGATGTACTCCAAGAACATATCAGGGGCTGTTCTTAAAATTGATCTTCAAAAGGCATACGATTGCCTGGACTGGGGATTCATTCGCTGTCTATTGGCAAAAATTGGTCTTCGTACAGAAATGATAGGATGGATTATGGCATGTATTGAGGGCGTCAAATATGCTATAAATATCAACGGGACTCCTTCCCCATATTTCCATGCTGAACGTGGTCTCCGCTAGGGATGCCCACTGGCTCCAATAATCTTTATTCTTGCCATGAATTCGCTTAGCCTTCACATCAACAAGGCTGTGGAGGAACAGAGATGTATTCCCATCAGGATCAGTCGTCATATTTCATTGTCCCACAATCTTTTTGTGGATGATATTCTCCTTTGCGCCATGCTCCAGCGACCCACATGGGACTGTTTATTTGAAATACTTAATAACTTCCAAAAGGCCACTGGACTCTCTATAAACAAACAAAAGTCCATATTGTACTATCACGGAGTCCTCACGGATTTGATCCAGGACATTGCCGATATGTTCGGGATTAAGGCTCAATCAATACAGAGCGGCATCACTTACTTGGGCTTCCATCTCAAATCCCACAAATATTCAACCTCAGATTGGGAATGGCTTATTGCGCGTTACTTCAAAAAAATCTCATCATGGGAGTTCCGTGCTTTATCGTTGGCAGGCCGAGTGACACTCACCAAGGCGGTTTTAACTCATTTATCAGTTTACTGGGCACATTTATATTGTCTTCCCACCAGCATTATACAGTGCATCAACCGGATCACGGCATCATTCATATGGGGCGGCTCTTCTTTGCAACAAAAGATACATTTAGCAAAATTGAAACACATTTCCATTCCAAAACAGCAAGGAGGATGGGGGATTTTGGATTTACGACTATTTGGCTGTGCGCTCATATGTCGTTCATTATGGAGGGGAGTATTTGGATGCTCCCCATGGAGCAGCATCATCAGACACAGATATTTGAAGGGGAAGCCCATTGAATATTGGCTCAGGAGAGGTTCCATAGGTCCTCGGCATGGCTCACCCATATGGCACAACATGCAGAAAGTAGAATCACTATTTTTATCTCGCCTTCGTTGGAGGATATACACGGGCAGCAATGTATTTATTGGTATTGATCCACTCACAGGCAATCACTCTGATCTTTTTCTTCCAGTGGATCTCACCTATATGTTTCAGCATCAAGGAATTTACACTTGGGATAAGCTTATTAAGGAATGGCGCGGTTCCACTCCAATATGGAAGAATGGAATTGACCTCAACCTACAGGATATATGGGTAGAAACATGGAAATCAACCACTGATATGCTATCTGGGAGCGGCTTTCATCGACATGGTCAAAAAGATGAACTTCAATGGACTGTCAGCTGTTTTAGGAGACCTGTAACTGTTAGAGACATTTATATATACATGATCAAGAACAGAACTCCATACTCTCTGCCTTCTTTCTCATATATTTTTTGGAAGGCAAAATGTCCTCCAAAGTTTATTCATTTTGCATGGCTTGTTTTCTACAACAAAAATCTATCATGGGACAACCTCAGAAAACGCTATTGGCATGGACCCAACAGATGCTCAGTGTGCAAATCTGATGAAGAAACAAATCTCCACATGTTCATCAATTGCTCAGTCATACAGCGGATCTGGTACGTTTTGGCAAACACATTTTATTTCCCACTGACTGATTATGATTCTCTTAGTGCAGCGCTTATATGGTGGAGCAGACAAAGTGGGAACAGACGGTTCCTCATTCTCATATTCCTATGGAATGTATGGAAATGGAGGAACGCTTTCTTATTCAACGATTCAGCCTCGTCGCCAAATTGCATCATAGACAACATTTTGACAGATTGGCATATGATATACGGGTCTATCTGAACTTCTCCATTTCTCTAAGAACTACAATCTTTTTGTCTTAGATCCTGATAATACAGGGACATTTTCCATATATGACAGATATCAGTATTATACAAGTAATGAATGATATACAGCACTCATGCATAACATATATATATATTATATATATATGTATATACAAGATATGCAAGTTCTCACACTTCATCTGTATTTATATAATCTCAATATAATATATTCCGCTTTTTTTCTCCTGAAAAAAACAAAGGGATATAGATCCTTGTCACATCAATTTTGTTTAATAAGAATTTTTACTCACAGAGGTGGAATTTAATATGTAAAATATGCAAGAGAAACATCACAGATGATCTCCGGAAGAATAATTTAAAAGAGTTTCAATAGATTTTCTCGATATGTCTGTCTTGAAACACGCAAAATTTCAGATAACCTGTAATGCATTAATCTCAATATCGCTGGATGTTCTTCCCTGAAAATTGGTTTTGCCAGAATTGACAACAAAAATTACAAGACGTTTTAATGAAAACTAGTGTTTGAAGGAACCCACAAAATCTCAGAAACCACACCAGATTTCTGGAAAATTCCTGGGTTACAGTCAATATGGGTCGACCTGCATAAAACCCAGATCCCGGATTTTTTAAATTTTCCTTCGTTTGCTTGAAATCAGCAATCGAAATTCACATCCTAGGGCCACCTTCCAAAATTAGTTTGCACAGTGATTCCTTTTCATTTTAATATTTTCTCCAGGTTCTAGATTTATATTAACACTGTGCATCCTATCTTCTAAATCAAAGACTCCAAGGGACTTCTGATTTTCCATATTTGAAATCAAAACATTTTCCAAAGGCCTTTAAAACGTTTTGTTCATATCAACCTTCGTGTCTTTTATAACCAGCATCTTTATATCAGTCATTTTATCCATGCCCAGTAAGTGTAACAATTATTGCGTTGTTGACCCATTCACAATAAGTGTTAGGGAGAACAATTCCTCTCGTGAAGAAAAAAAACGAAGTACCCATTTCCTTTGTGAGTTGAGGAATGTTTATATACATATATATATATATATATATATTTCTCTGTAAAGAATGATTTTTTCTATGATGATTCTGCTAAGGATAAAACTTAGTGTATTCATAATATACGAAACCATTTCCTAGAAGTGATGCAAAATATTCTAGGTTTCACCCTTGAAATATGCCCTTCCAACAACTGCATGAAACATGCTTAATTTCATGACTGTTAAATCACCAGAAACCTTTGTAACACCTTCAGTATTGTGAATCAAAATGTTGAGAACTTTGGAATGTTAAAATTGCTTCTTGCTTAGGAAATTAGATTGGCATTGTGAAGTGTACTAGAAACAATAAGTTTCCTAAAATAGCAAGGATGGACACCCTCTGCAAAACATTATTTGTGCCTCAAATGGACTTCCAAAATGTGTAACTAAAGCCTCAATGAATAATATTAGCTAATTTACTGATGTAATAACTTATGACACCTGATTTCTTAGATTTTCTTCCCAGTTAAGAATATATTATGTCATGCACATGTCATCAACCCAAACTGCAAGTGTGACATCCTCAATGTCAAATAACTCCTTCAATGTTGTTGATGCAACTAACTTTAGCTGATGTTATGAATGTTGTGATAGTTCATTTGCTCCTCTAATGAAATGGAATATTCCATAGTTCCATTTCTCTAATTTTCTTGAAAATATATATACATTATAAAAGTTTCGTCGATAGGTGCATTATAGCACCATGTAGTAACCTCATGCCAAATGCACATAATATAACCATGAGAACTCAATGGAGATGAGAGCCTAACACTCAAGCTATTTTATTTAAATTAAGAACCTCTTTGTATAAGGAATTGAGAACTCCATTAAGGTTCATAAAAACCCATTTCTCGCCAAAAGACAATCTTTTCCTCTATCATATGCGAGAAATATATTAAGTGATACTAAATATTTCGAATAAAAATGCTCCCCTTCCCAAGCACTTCTCCTGCACAAAATGCATCCCACAAAGATTCCTTCTAACACCATTTTTATCATCATTAGGAACACCAAGAATGGCTTCCACTTATGGAGATGCCAACACATATCGACATGTTCCATTAAACTTAGCAAATTTAACAATGTGTTGGATATGTTTTTTTTAAATCTTTGACCTTTTAGCCGAGCCAAATTGTGCTACAACATCTGGCTCCATTTGGGGACATAGTTTTGCTTGCAAAACACTAAGAACCATAGATGAGTAGTCTATGTTGGGCATGGAGTTCAAAATTCCATAATCCCTGAAATCTGGAAAACTGAAACTTGACATTCTTGAAATCAGAAACCTTTGCAAACTTATTTCCAAGTGGGACAGTCACCCTTACTGATCAGCTAAAAATCAAACTGAAGAACTTAAATTGGAAATAAAATGCTCAACACGTGAGCTTATTTATGTACAAGTACCTACCTATGTACATGACTGATCTCAATCAGGTGAATTCAACCTTCTAGTGGTACCATGTTAGCATTTGAGTGTTAGGTCGAAGACCATTCTTCCCGTGAATTTTGAAAATACAATTCATCTTGAACAAAAAATAAATTATGCATAAGGGAAACATACAACAAAAATTAGGGATATATCCGCGAAATGATATGTATAGGTTGCTAATAAATTTCTCCATGTAATCTAGCACATGATCTTCAAAAGTACGAGAAAATATATGGTCTTGATGAGCTCCAAAAAATTTCTTTATCTTTGAAGATTCTTGCTGGAATAGACTTTCTACTAGAATAATATGCTTAATAGAACAATTAGCAGCATACTTAAGAAAATGAACTATGTCACTTTTATGTCTCCATTTTTTACCTTTGAGCTTTGAATGAAAATAATTTTTAATTATGACCTCACGAAATGAAAGAAACTTTTTCATATCACTATATGCCATGTGGCCAACTTCAAATAGATTGTTTACCTTAGATCCATGGGAAATATTGTGTTCTTCAATGCAATGATAAACAAAATCTTTAGTAACCTGTTTTTTAGATGATATGGCATCTTTTGCTATGATAAATGGCTTGAAATAATGTTGTCCAAAATTTCCCACTTAGTTGGTTTTCTTCTCTCTGTTCAACATTCAACTGATGAACTTGAAGATATTCATCATGTTCCTCATCTGAATCATATGTGTCATAAGTAGGAGGACCATCAAATTTAACAAAATAAGATCTTTGAGGATTTGTTTGCAACTTAATAATTTCTCCTTCTTCTTGATTGCTGAGTAGAAATTCATGATGTAGGCTTGAACTTCTCTCCATTTTAATGTTTCCTTGATTTGTTTGGGACAGGGTCAAGAAATTCTATGCTTGTGCGATTATTGAATATGAGTAATTTTTAAAATTTTCGTCATCATTTTTAGAAAAGGATAACTCTTTTCATTTAGAGACATGTCCATAATTAATTTCATTATAACCTCTTTGAATTCTCGCTACATTATCATCAATTTATTCAATAGGATCGTGAGGATCTTTAAAAGTTTATTTAGAATCATAATACTCACAATAACCTTAAAAATAAACTTGTATGCATATAAAGTGCTCCAACAGGGGTGCCCCCTATCCCCTTTGTTGTTCCTACTGATAATGGAAGGTCTCAGAAGGCTGGTCAAAGAAGAATTCAGAAGAGGCAGACTAAAGGGAATAAAAATCACAGATGATTGCATCTTGACACATTTATTATTTGTGGACGATGTTATTCTTTTCCTCAATGGAAGCATTGGAGACTTAACAACCATGAAGAACACAATTGCATATTCCAAACACCCACGGGTGTGATTGTAAATTGCAACAAGTCGACCCTCAAAAAGGCTAGATGTACCCCCCATGAAATCCATTATGCACTGCAAAGATTCCAATACACTCTTCTTAGGCTGGAGGATGGTCTCATATATCTAGGTTACAAGCTGAAACCTCTGGGGTACAAGATTTTATACTGGATCTGGCTAATCTCCAAAATGGAGAAAAGACTAAACATTTGGTACCACAAATACATTTCCAGGGCAGGTATACTCACGCTCATTATAGTTGTCCTGGAGGCCACCCCGATTTACTAGATGTCACTAGATTGGATCCCCCAGGGTATTCTATCCAGAATTCAGGCCGTATGCTACAAATTCCTTTAGAAGGGAAAACAAACAGGAAGAATATTCGCATGGGTAAAGTGGGAGGCCCTAAATTTGCCCAAGAAATAGGGCGAATGGGGCATAGAAAAATTAGAAAATTTCTTTTTAGCTCTGGTGGCAAAACTAGGATGGCATCTTCTTACAACAAACAACCTATGGACTAGGGTGGCCTGTTCAAAATATATTACCCCCTCAAACCTGATGGATTGGATAAGTCAACCACAAAGATCACAATCAGGGGTCTCAATTATATGGAAGATGGTAACAAAATTGCTTAACATCATTAGGGACGACATTACATGGAAAATTCAGTCTGAAATGAAAGTAAGGATTGGTCGGGATCCTTGGATTGGATGCGGGAATTTACATAGGTTGACAAATGATCTTAGATCTTTCCTTAGGGACTACAACATTACCCATATTGGTCATATAGCATATGCGGAGCACTACACCCCTTTCCACCAAGCTTAGAAATCAGCTCAGAGATTAAACATTCCCCATCAATGGACTCAACAATGGAATACCTTCATCAGGGCCCTCATTGAGGCACATATCAGGATTGGTGAGGATGAACATGAAGTCATCTGAGCACTTTCGAAAGTAGGAAGATACACACCAAACGAGGGATATCTAATACTAGTTGATGATCATTGCCCATAAGTCCTAGAATCACGGTGGAAGCATCTATTGAAGCTAAAATCCCCCCCTAGGAACAAACTTGTCATGTGGACCATTCTAGAGAACAAAATCCCCACCAGAGATAACCTACTTAAGTGAGCTCATCGTGGCCCCTTCTAGTGTCACCTATGTAAATGCAACAATGAATCTACCACTCATATTTTACTGAATGTTTGGCTGCTCGAGAGCTTTGGCATTCGATCTCAATTGTGATTTCTTTCCTAACAAGGTGGCATGGTGCTTCTGTGAAGGAAACTTGGTAAAATTGGTGGACAAGCACCTTCCCACAAAAGCTCAGAAATCTGTCTTTACTTATATGTTGGGGACTGTGGATAGCCTGTAACAACCTCATCTTCCAAAACTCCCTACCGCCCTAGCCCTCTATTACTTCTTGTATCATCTCTGACTATTCCATCATACCCGATGACGAGGAAAAAACCTAAACTAGAACCATCATTCCAAAATTCATAGATCATTTAAAGCCATGGGCTTACTTTGACAAGTTTGTCCAGGAGGACGGATGTGGGGACTTAACCTCTCTGTTTCTCATTCCCGCCACATACAGATGGGTTTAGGGGAAGGTACTAATAATTTTGCACTGCTATCCTCTGCAAAATTCCTCATCCAACATGCTCTGCAAATCCAATGTCGAGACCTTCAACGCTTTGGTGACTCAAAAATTGTTTGTGATTGGATAAACAAAAAATCTAGATGCTCAGCATACACTCTGTTACACATTCTAGAAGAGGCCCACCGTCTTATTACTGCTTTTGATTCATTTACATGTATCACATTTTCAGGGAGCGAAATGCAAATGCTGGCAGATTATCCAAAGAAGTTGCGCATAGGCCATTTGACACTTGGATGATCCAAGAACACAGAGAGGGAAATTTCTACCAGTACTACAACGGGCCCTTTATGGACATAGGTGCTACAGCAAGCTCACAGGGAGCTTAGATCATGAATTTTTTCTTTACCACCTATAATTATCCATATGTTTTATTTATTTTAGTTTTTCAGCAAGAACTATGGATAGATTATATAATTACCAACCTTTCTATGCTACTATTTTTTTGACAAAAATAGTATGATGATCATTTTAGCAAAGGATGCCTCCATGTGTGGATGAAAGGCATCAAATATTTTGGATTTCTTTTTGAAACTTACAGACACTACCTCTTACAGCATATGCTTATGCATATATAGCATGTAAGTTTTATATATCAATGAAAATTATGTTTTTTCCAAAGGGAAAAAAAGGTGCTGCAAAATGAATTAAATGCTCAATGGAAACCATTCAAAGAAGAAATGCTTGAACGAGATAAAGATCTATACCAAACCCTTGATTCCTGGTCCAAAGAAAACATGAACAACTTCATCTTTAGATCCTTGTGAATGATACTCTATTGCTCCGTGCATTCATGAAAGCTTCTAAGATGTTGACCAGAATTTCATTTGCATCTCCACTGAATCTTGAGAGGTAATCTTTCCACTCGTGAAATGTAGGCACATGATGAGGATAACCAAGGATATCAATAAAATCTAGTGGATAAAACTTATTGCTTAATAATGCAGGGACAACCATTAAAGCCTAAAAAAATAAATTCTTCAAAGGTAAAAACACCAAGTGAAAATTGTACAACTTATCACTGGTTTTTGTCACCTTCAAAAACCAGAAACAAATATTTAAACCTAGGGAAGATATTTCAATTTCATCCCTTGCAACTGGTTTTTGTCACCTTCAAAAACCAGAAACAAATATTTAAACCTAGGGAAGATATTTCAATTTCATCCCTTGCAACGGTGTAAAAAGATGTTGTAACCCCTGGAAGATAGTTCCTGACTGTGGGGAACTAGTGCTCAAGATATCTTGAGATTGATTAAAAATAATTAAAATTAGTGGATTGAAGGAGAGGCCATGAGGGCTTGCAAGCAAATCTTTTAGTTCTGAAACCCTATCCTTCCAAATCAGAATGACCACAGAACCTGAGATTGATTAAAAATAATTAAAATTAGTGGATTGAAGGAGAGGCCATGAGGGCTTGCAAGCAAATCTTTTAGTTCTGAAACCCTATCCTTCCAAATCAGAATGACCACAAAACCTATGAGATTTGCAGAGTGCTGGACTAAAGGAATTGATTGAAGAAGAATAGAAAGCAGAGTTCAAATTAGGAACTTAAGAATATGAATTTAAGGTACTGCAGAAAGAATAATGCAAGGTTAGGAAAATATGAACGGAATTCATGTATGCAATGCACTTCATTAAGGGCTTCGAGATTAATTTTCTTGAGTACAATTAAGTAAATTTATTAAAAACTAAACTAAAGCTCCACCTGCATCCTAAATTGTCCAAAAAAAGAAAAGACATATATGAATCTTGGGTAACAAGGGAAAATAATTACCCCAACTTCTCAATGTTAGAATCAAACTCTAATATATATTTAGATTTCAAAGAGAATTTGTGTTTACTATGCCCTTCTAAACCTCTCTAATGTCGTCTCATTTCTGACATTTTATTCTTATTGATAGCCCTAACTATCTAACTATCATAACCAGTTTGAAAACTAGTTCTCAAACAGTTTCCAAACTACACCACTTTAAAATATTTTAAAAATAATAAAATTACAATGATAACTTATATATATATATATAGTAATTGTTTAATTAAATCCTCTTCCTTTACAATGTTGGTCACATTAAATAAAAAAATTGCAAACAAAAGAGTAGGACCAAAGATGGACATGGATGGCATGTGGGCTCGACTGTTCTCATGCATATGCCCTTTATTGAAACTGGAAACTACTTGCGGGAGCAGCTCCTATGGATTCTGGCAAGTAGAAGTAGTGATGTAGTAATGGATATTAAACATCAATATTTTGATGGGCGGTTTGGGTGAAACCATCCCTAGAGGCACTCCTTAATATAAGTCCTGTGCGGTTTGTGCTACTAGTTTTCTGTTGGATCTAGAAAAAAGTGATGTGAACCATCGACCTGAAAAATTGAACCCTGGTTGCATATAGCTACAAACTCATCTTTGCAAACTGACTACTTGTTGAATAAACAAGCCTTTGATCGTTCTGGAGAATTGGAAATCTTGACCGCTGTTATTATCCTTCTACATAAACTTCTTTCATATCCATTCTCAGCATACCCTAAAATCATGGTGTTCCACAAAACCGAATTCCATTGAGTCATTCCGTGAAATTATTTCCGAGCATCCTCTAAAATTCCGCACTTCGCATATAAATCAACAAGAGAAGTGCTCACATAAACATCCAATTCAAGTCCATTTCTAGTTATTTGAGAATGAATTTGCATGTCCTCTTATAAAGCTAGTTACGTAGTGCAGGCCTTGAGTCATAAAGGATAGGTAAACTTGTTTGGATCTATGTTAGCTCGTTGCATTTCACAATAAAGCATTGAATTTTCTACCCAAGGACCGTTCTAGGCATAACCCCCGATAATGGCATTCGATAGGAAGAGTGGAACTCTTAATGTCATAAACCGTTTTAGGAATAGCTTCTCACGGGCCCTGTTCGAAGCACATGCTCTGTGGTCAAAGAAAGAGTAAAAAATAAATGTTTACCCCCGTTCGATTCCAGAATTAGCTTCTTTTAAGAAGTTTTTCAAACTTTGATTGTGCAGTCCTGTGAATATGGAATAGATCGTCCCATTTACTTCCTATTTCATACAAACCACTGCAAGTGAATGGCCACTTAGGAACATCACGCATTAAATCCATGACAGAGAGCGAATTATCACAATTTATCAGGAAAATTAAGTCATAATTTTTTTTTACATTCTCTTCAGATAGCAAAGGGATATAGACCCTCGTCACATCAATTTTGTTCCATAAGAATTTTTACTAACAAAGGCGAAAGTTAATATGTCAAATATACAAGAGAAACTTAGCAGATGAGTCGTGGAAAGATAATTTGAAAGAGTTTCGTTATATTTTCTCCATATGAAACACGTAAAATTTCAGATAACTAGGAATGAATTAATCTCAATATCGCTTGATGTTTTTCCGTGAAAATTCAGAATTTACAACAGAAATTACAGGACGTTCTTAAGAAAACAGGTGATTGAAGGAACCCACAAAATCTCTGAAACCTCTAAGGATTTCTAGAAAATTCTCGAACCAAAGTCAATATGGGTTGTTCTGCATAAAACCCAGATCGTGGATTTTTGAAATTTTGTTTCGTTTGCCTATAATAAGCCATCAAAATTCACCTCCTAGGGCTACCTACGAAAATTAGATTGCATAGTGATTGCTTTCCATTTTAATATTTTGTTTAGGTTCTAGATTCATATTAACGCTATGCATCCTATCCTCTAAAGAAGAATAATCCAAGGGACTTCTGATTTTCCGTATTTGAAATCAAAATAGTTTCCAAAGGCCGTTAAAACATTTTTTTCATCTCCACCCTTTTGTTTTATAACAAGCATATTTATACCAGTCATTTTATCCATAAATAGTAAGTGTAACAATTATTGCATTGTTGATACATTCACAATAAGTGTTAGGGAAAACTATTCCTCCCGTGAAGAAAACAAACAAAGCACCAATTTCCTTTGTGAGTTGAGGAATGTTACTAGAACTCTATAATATATCTATATATATTTACTGTGAAGAATTATTTTTTCTATGACCACTCCACTAAGGATAAAAATAAATGTATTCATAATGTATGAAATCATTTCCAGGTGATGTAAAATACCCTGGCTTTCACCCTTGAAAGCTTCCCTTCCAAGAATTGCATGAAACATGCTTAATGTAATGACCGTTAAATCACTAGAAACCTTAGCAACACCTTCAGCCTTGTGAATTAAAATGGTGAGAACTTTGGAATGTCAATCACTAGAAACCTTAGCAACACCTTTAGCCTTGTGAATTAAAATGGTGAGAACTTTGGAATGTCAAAATTGGTCATTTGTTAGGAAATTAGATTGGTAATGTGAAGTGTACCAGAAACAAGAAGTTTCCTATCGTAGCAAGGATGGACACCCTCCTGCAAAACATTGTTTTGGCCTCAAATGGTCTTCCAAAATGTGGAACGAAAACCTCAATGAATAATATCTGCTAATTTACTGATGTAATAGCTTATGAAACCTCAGTTCTTATATTTTTTTCCAATTTAGGAGTATATTCTGTCGTGCACATATCATCATCCCAAACTGGAAGTGTGACATCTTGAATGTCAAATAACTCCTTCAATGTTATTGATATAACTGAATTTAGCTGATCTTATGAATGTTCTAATAGTTCATTTTCTCCTCCAATGAGATGGAAGATTCTAGGGTTCCATTTCTCTAATTTTCTTGAAAATGTATATACTTTATAAAAGTTTCCATGGTAGCTGCATTATAACTCCATGTAGTAACCTTATACCAAATGCAACCGTGAGAACTTAGTGGAAATGAGAGCCTAAGAATCAAGCTCTTTTATTTAAAGTAAGAACCTCTCTTTACAAGCAACTCAAAGCAACATTAACGTTCATAGGAACCCATTTCTAGCCAAAAATTAATATTTTCCTTTATCATACGCAAGAAATGTAATAAGTGATACTAAATATCTTGCATAACAATGCTTCCCTTCCCAAACACTGCCCACAAATATTCCTTCTAACACCATTTTTATCATATTTAGGAACACCAAGAATGACTTCCACTTGTGGAGCTACCAACACATATCAACAGGTACCATTAAACTTAGAAAATTTAACCATGTGTTGGATATAAAATATATATATATATATATATAATATATATAATATATATATATATATCTTGGACCTTTTAGTTGAGCCAAATTGTGCTACATTGGTGACTGAAGGTCATGAATGCATATTTGATGACTGTCTCATTAGTTTCACGAGAGAAACATCAAGAAGGCTCATTTCCCTCTCAACTTAGCCACATCAAACACTTGTTATCTCATACATTCATATAACCCTTCAATAACTTATCGAATCATGAACAAGATACATAATAAGAGCACATCATTTAACCATGACTATAACCAACATTTAACCAAAATGAATCCATGACAAACTAGTCATAAAATGAACACAATAACCAATACATGTTTTCATTGATCTCAATAAGAAATAACACATAATAACATATTCATAAATCCAACCAAGTTAGGAAGTTGCACTTACCACCTAACCATAGATTGGGTTGAACTAAATAACATTTTTATTTAATCACCTCCATGCCATATTCTAAGCATGAATGTGGGATGTCACTGCAATAAACCAAATATAACCAAACAAGGACTCAAAAGGTTAAACCACCTCCACCCTTAAGCCACAATTATCTCGCCTAAAATGGTGCAAAGATCACCAAACAACCACAAGCTTGGATGCCTCAGAATTTCTTAACCATACATAGAGGAATTTTCCTATTTCCACCCACTTGTCAAAGGCTTCCTACAGAAAACCATCTCCACCCCCGAATCTTGGTATTTTCCTTAGACCACCTCACTTGGATCCAAAACCTTCCAGCAATCTATAACTCAACCAAGAATGAATCCCATCACACAGTAGCTATCCAAGAGATGATAAATCAAATTTGAACACACTGTCAGACTAGACAATCCCATGCTAATGAAAACAAAATAATCATGTAAACCAAATGAATCACTACACTTTCCAATATAAACAAGGAAATCACACATGCAACTTGTTACCTACAAATCCTCATGTGTTCCTTGACTTAAAACCTCCTCGCTTGGCTACAACTCCAATTCCTCCTTGTTTCTCCTTCGTGGCTTGTGCTCCTTTTTTAGTAGCTTGATTGTTCTCTCCATTCTCTCTCTCCCTCTTGGAGTTTGATTTATTCCTTAGAAAAACTAAAATTGTCAATTGTTTCTCAGATGCATTTTATCATTGATGTCTGGTGTGTCTTCCTTTCCCTTTACTCTTTTATTTCATTTTCCTTTATTTTCTCTTTAAGTTCCCTTGCATGCACATTTTTGTCTCTTCATCTTCCTTTTCTCCTATTTTCCTTCATTTCTTGAATTAGTTTCCATTTATTTTCCTTTTACTTATGTCAATTCCAATGCCAATTTCCATAGCCATTAATTAACCACAAGTGAGGCCCAATTTAATGTTTTTCCCTCCATTCAACTTGGAATACATGTCCCATGACCTTGGTCTTATTTTTTCCTTTATAATGTCCTTCCATTTACATGGAAAATTATCTTGGGCCTATTACAAACCCCTCTCCCTTAGGGAAACACGTTACTCAATGTTCTATGACACATATGATGAGCCAAACCACTGAAAACAAAACATACTACTTATTGGAGCTTTATAAACACAACTTGATGCAATGTTTACAACGACAAGTCATTGAAAACATGAAAAACATACTATTTATTAGATCATTATAAACATAGATCGATGCAGTACTTACAATGAAACACACACGCACACACATATATATTAAAAACTCATTTTCTTAAACCAACAAATAAAGAAGGATATAATGCCCAAATCTGATCAACCATATCCCATGTAGCTTCATCAAGCAAAAATTACTTCTACTGCACTTTAACTTGCTCTATTTTTCAGTTTTGAGGCATGAGTTGTTTCCGTTGTAGTATGCATTGTGATTTCGGATGTAACTCTCCCTTTGGTTCCACTTGCAATACATACCAATCAATGACATGATCAACCCCCTATACATATCTCTTAAGTAATGAAACATGGAAAACATCATGGATTTTCACTGATAGTGACAACTCAAGTCTATATGCCACTAGTCTAATCCTCTCGAGGATCTCAAAAGGCCCACAATGTTATGATGTCAACTTGGCACATGACCCAATCCTCAAGGATCTCTTCTTGGGATTTATGCACAAGTACACATGTTCCCTAGTCGAAAACTCCTTTAATGCTCTATGTTGGTCCACATAAATCTTCTTCTTATCCCATGTTTCCTTCAAATTCCTTTTAATAACCTACATCTCCTGCTCCATCTCTACCAACATCTTTGGTCCAATCCACACCCTGTTCACTAGATAACTCTAGATGATGCATCACATACATCCTCAACATATCCTCAAGAATCTTGTTAACCCTCTATGCTTGTCCATCTGTCTGCGGGTTATAAGCAATTTTTCAATCTAACTTTTCCCCCAGGCCTACAAAAAATTCCTCCCAAAACTTGGAAGTGAACTTGGCATCTCTATATGATATAATATTCTTGAGAACTCCATGCAACTTCACTAGCTAAATTAGTAGACTTTACTACAGTGAGGTGAGCTACATTTCTCAACCTATAAACCACAACCATCATGGAGTCATGTTGCCTTGATGTCCTAGGAAACCCTGTAATGAATTCCATGGACATGAGCTTCCATTTCCATTCTTGAATCGTAATAGGTTGCAATAGATAAGCTAGATGCTTGCATTTTACTTTAACCTGTTGACAATCCAAACACTAGGCAACAAAATCGGACACCTCTTTCTTCATATTCGATCAATAATAGAACTTCTTAATAGTTGTAAGTGTCTTTTGGTATCCTAGGTGGCCTGAATATGGATTGACATGAAACTCTCTCAAAATAAGCTTCTTCAACTTGCTGCTATCTGGCACATAGATCTTGCTCTTGAATCTGACCAAGCCATTTTCTGTGAGGCGATACTTCTCCTCCTAATTGCCCTCATTGTGTTGTTGCAATCTACCTCAACTGTTGATACTTCTCATGATTCTACCTTGAATGTAAGATCCACTCTGGTAAATTTGTCCCATAAGAATCACAACTGAAATATGGTTCACCTGCGTTCTCCTACTAAGAACATCCACAGCCCTATTATCCATGCCCTTGATGTAAATGATCTCAAAATCATACTCATTAAGAGTATCCAACCATCTAGATTACCTTGCATTTAGATTAGGTTGGTCAAAAAAATACCTTAGTCCACTATGTTCACTCATTGAGACAAACCTCCTTCCAAGGAGATAATGCCTCCACATCTTTAATGCATGAACAATAGTTGTGAACTCAAGATCAAAAGTCATATAGTTCTTCTCATGTTCATTTAAGTTCCTTGAATCAAAACAAGCGACATGCCCTTCCTACATCAGGACTCCACCAAGTCCTTCCTTACAAGCATCTGTACAAACCATGAACTCCTTATCAGGATCTACAATCTTCAAAACTGGAGCATTGATAAGGAAATGCTTCAACTGATTAAAAGTTTCTCACTCAAAAATCCATTTAAACTTCTTTGCTTCCTCCACAAAGATGTGATAGGATAACAAATCATAGAGAAGTTCTTGATGAACTTCATGTAGTAACCTCCTAGTCCCATGAATGATCTTACTTTATCCACATTCCTTGGCGTTGGCCACTCTATGATAGATTTGATCTTTTTTTATTCCACTGCTATCCCTTCCTCAGAAACAACATGTCCCATGTAATGAATATGAGACTAAAGGTAACTACACTTACTGAGCTTGGCGTACAACTTATGATGCCTCAACAATTTCAACACTGCTACCAGGTGCTCTGCATGATATTCCTCATTCTTTGAATATACTAATATATCATCAACAAATACTATCACAAACTTATCCAGATAAGGGACCGACGCACTATTCATCAAACACATGAAGGTGGATGGAGCATTTGTAAGACTAGAAGGAACCACCACACACTCATGGTGCCCATACCTTGTACATAATGAAGTCATGTGAATTCCTTCTTCTTTCACATAGAACACCTCATGATATCCTAATCTTAGATCAATCTTCGAAAATATTGTAGCTCCCTCAACTAATCAAAAACTCATCAATATGAGGCAATGGGTAGTTTTTCTTGATAGTCACCTTCTTTAGCTTCCTATAATCGATGCAAAATCTAAGAGTACCATCCTTCTTCTTTACAAACAACACTGGTGCACCCCAAGGAGACACACTTGGCCTTATGTATCCCTTATCAAGCATCTTTTTACACTGTAACTTTAATTCCACCAACTCTGGAGTACCCATCCTCTACAGTGCCTTAGATGTTGATACTACTCTTAGTACCATCTCAATAGATAAATACACCTCTCTATGAGGAGGTAGCTCCAGAATCTCTGTAGGAAACATGTTATCTGCTAGATAAAGCCCTGGTTGTAAGGGAAAATCTCTAAGGTAAAGTCTAACCAATATTTTGAATTGAAAGCTAGCCATTTCAATTTGTAGGGGGACCCCTTCTATAACTTAGTCAAAAGGACTAGTTATGTACTTAGAATAATGAGTAGATCTGATTTGAATCATACAAAAGTGGTTTGGAAAGGAAAGGTAAAACCATTGGGCATGGAATATTTTTGACAACAAACTACTTGTTACAAGCTATATGAACAAACTACAAAGCCAAGGTAGCAACAAATTTCTTAGACAACTCCTCATTCAAATTATGATATAAGCATATATAAATAAATATCACAAACATAGGAACTAGGTGAATTATGTGAATGATGTTCAAGTCGAAAAGATATACACAATTTGGAAATTCTTAATTTGAACTGATAAACAAAATTTAGATTTAGTCACTCAATTCCAAATGTAGAATACTTATAAATCAGATTATGAAATAGAAGAAATAAGAGGAACTAAAAAAAGATACAAGAACCTTATCGCACAAGAATCTCTGGAAATATGGACAAGTAACACTGATTACAACAATTTATATTAATGTTAAAAGTCTACACACTCTACTAGGTTTTGTAAAAAAATTTCAACCCTTTTCAATTACAAAGTCTTTGTCTTTAAATATCACTTACAAAATATAACCAAGTTTCTAGTATCTAATTAATTACAACTTTCTAAAAATAAAAGTGTATATGTCAAATACATGTACATAACACATTTCTTCAAAACTATATGTATCTAAACATAACAATGTGCTATAAAAATGGCTATAAATCTGGGTCAAAAAATGATGACTGATCCTCTGCCTAATTTGCGGGAACTCGTGCCTCGTCATCCTTCCAAAAATATCCTCTATTGAGGATCTCCTCCCTTTGGGCTTCCTAGTCTGATAGCGTTGACACTATCACTATTATCTTTTTGAAGTTGAAATAGAAATAGTATCGTTGACGGGTTGGCTGTCAGTGATTTTATAGAACAGATTGCCAAAAATGCAGTGAAAATGAGAATGTTAGCGCTCTTCCAGTTTTAACGTTGTGAAACACTAATAGATGGTTTATTGACCTGTTGATAAAAATTCCTCTTTGACAATAGGAAATCAAAACTAGGTGGTGAAAATTCAACTAGCTAAGTGTGCTAGCTACCTCCAACAAGATGTCAAAATTTGTCCTCCTCTGTCTCTTACTCTGAACCTCAACAATGACCCCTTTCTTTGAATATTTTCTTTTCTTTGGTCTCTTTGAGCTTGTGTCCTTCTCTTGATTTATGATTAGGTCCTTTTGAGGAATTTTATCTACATATATGACTTCCTTTGCTAACCGTAGATTCAGTTACAACTCAAAATTCAACTTCAACTTATTCCATGGCCTAGTGTAGGGTCTTTTTACACCCTTAAACATCTTTGCCGATGTGGGTTCCTTCTCTACTGGTGTATTCTCTGTTTCGGGCTCAACTATTTTTCCCTTGGATTTCTTTGTTTCTTACTAACCTCTTTTTTTGCAGGTATGGGAACAATGGGAGGAGGAGTATCATTTGTTTTTCTTAGCCTATCACTTCTCTTGGTGTAGACCCTAGGTAATTTAGGAACCAAAGGGGGGAACTGTTTCCACCTTTTGTTGGCTCCTTATATGTATAGATGATGTCCCTTGTTAAGGTTTTTATGGTTGTTTAGATTTCTTTTTACTACCCTTTTTCCTACCCTTTTTTGGTTTTGCAGGTTGAGGTTCAAACCCTCCCCAAAACAAAAAGTGTTCCTAGGTCCTACTAGGTCTTATTAACTAACTTTTAATTAGCAATTTTATCTGACCTTTATGATATATAAAGTGGGAGGATGCATATGTTCTTTCTTTTACTCTAGAAAACATATGTTTTAGCTTTTCCAACAGAAAATAGGGAGTACTGACTCTCAACTGACCTACTATATGAACCAAAAACTAGAAATGCTAAATATTGACACAATTGTCATTTCCTTTGTAGGTGAAGTATACATAAGTAATCCACAGGAGACAATGCCACTCATCCTCTAACTAGTACCTTTGAACCCTTGAACACTAATTCATCTACTTAAATTCATCTTTCAGAAAAAAAAGGTACATCAATGCCAGCCAAAATATGGCTCCTAAAAGCTCTGTCTCCATCTACAAGAAAGCCTGTGAATTCAATGATTAGCTCCTCCGTGACCTTAAATATAATTCCCCCACTAGTCACCTACTAGCCATCAAAACCTTCAGCAAACACTCTAGAAACTCCCTCATGGTAAATTGCACAACAATCAAAAATTTTCTCCCAACTTGCTTCCCGAAACCACTATTGAATTTTGGATAACTCTCGAGTAGGTTGGGTGCCTTAGGCTCGTTTTTGTTCAATATTCCACTCCTTCCCATGTTTCTCACTTCAAAGCAAGAGAACAAGAAATGGGATTGTGATTCAATGCTTGGTTTTTGGGGAAAATTTAACAACATGTCCAAATTTAACATATGAAATATAACATCTCAATCATGGGTTATATGGGTCTGAATATATGAGGTAAATCACTCAAGAATGTGTGAAGCAGTACATAATTATAACAAGCTTAAAATTGATTTTAAAAAAATATTACACACAATCATGATCTTTTAACTCATGATACCTCTCAGCAGAAGAATTCAAAAATGGATCATGTAGCCTTACCATCTGAATATTTGTCACTTGTGTGATAATTATTGTTCCTCTGCTCACATGTGTTCTATTAGCACAATTTGGATATAGGACAAAAAAAGTTTAAATTTCTCCTTTTGGTGTTGATGTCTTGAATGTCAATGTATTTTTAAAATTTTCAAAAACACAATAATGCTGACACCCCTGTTGAAAGTGCTTTAACCCTTTTTATTACAAATTCACACTGATTCTCCCATTGTTGATGCTTTTAAAAATTTTAGACTAAAAACATGATAACAAAACACATCCTGAAACTGCTAAAATACATGATACTTCCTTACGACTTCATCATCCTCAACATCCTTCACTTTTTCAATGGAAGCATGAATTGCAAACAATACACACCCTTTCCTACAATTGTGCTTAGCTTGCATAGTTGTAACCATTCTCACTGATGTAGGATTTTTCTTTCCTTGTAATATTCTCTTTTCTCCCTCATCATCCATGCACTCAATGTCCTTCTCATAACAAAATAACTTGGTAATGTGAGTAAATAACCAATTCATACCCAAAATCATGCTATATGCACCCAAATGAAGAATATTTATGTGTGCTTTTGTAGGCATGATAATGAGCTCAAATACAAAGGATCTTACCCAATGGTGAACTCTTCTCTTGGTCACTGTCGCCAACTGTACCAACCAAGATTATACATGAAATTATTTATTCAAATGACACTAATCCACTAATACAAGCCTAACATAGATATAATCAGACCCAAAATCAATCAAAATGGAAATAGCTAGATAAAAAATGTTACCTTCAATCTCAATAATAGATGTGTGATGATTTGCCTACCTATTATAAATTGCTACATAGATCTATGAATTTTTTTTACCAACATCCCAAACTATCTATGTGTCCTAAGCATTGTAGATTTATGGCCTTCCACCCTATTACAATGTACATCCTTCTTACAATGGTATTTATCATAAATAGAACACTTCAACAGTTCCCTGCCACTATCTTTATTTTGTTTCTCTCTAGGCTGAGACCCGTGTTCTTTCTCAACTGCATTAAACTTCTTATGAAGTGCCACATTTTCCTTCTCGCTTGCATCCTAGTATCTTCCTCACTCCTAGGACCATTTTCCTTTAGTCTTCTCATTACCTTTCCATTCATGCTTAAACTAAAACTTGCACTCTGACTACTCATAACAATGATTTAACTTCATGGTGTCTTCCTCTAATGCCCGAGGTTCATCAAACTCAACCTTATCTTTGAATGAGAATGGAAATTCATTAATTAATATTTGGATCTTTTCTTTCTCATCCTTGAGATAGGTCACATGCCTCAAAAACTCTAGAAATTTGGTTGTGTGCTCTTCATCTATCATGGAGTCCATCTTGAGCTCATAAAACTCCTTGGAATTTCCATCATAATACCTCTCATACAGGTACTTCTTCCTGTAGAGTCTTTCAAACTTATCCCAAGCCAACTTCTCTTCTTTGATGCCTCTGACATTCTTAATATCTTCCCACAAGATATCTGATTTTACTTTGAGACCAAAGGTGGATATCTTGGATCTCTTGTTCTCCGAATAATCATGTAATATGATATTTTTACTCATTCCAAGTAGACATCATTTTTCATATTCTAATTTATTCATTTCCCCATCAAAATTGGGAGTTGTCTTGGCTTTGTATAATTCCTTTAGCAATTACTTTCTCTTCCTATGATGTTGACGGTGATGGCGATGATGTCTCCTAGAAGAAGAGCTAGAATAAAATCCATGCATACCAGTCCTCTTCTCAGGTGTATCCAAGGGTCTTTCACTCTTCGCTGTATCATAGTTATCCATCCTACACCTTTTTTGAGAATTGATTCCATCTGCCCCATTAGTATTTTCCTCCTACCTATCTCCATGACACATCCCAAACTACCCCTGCTTTTGTACGTCTAAAATGCTTTGAAGAATCACTGCGTTGACTTCAAATTTATTTTCTTAAGCCTTTGCAAGTCTTTCATGTGCGTCAATCAACCTATAATTATCTTCTTTAAAAATTATTCTCTATTCCCTCATAATTCTTAATGTATCTACTAGATCAAGATAATATTCCTCTCCTTGCTGCTCAATTGATTTTTCCCATTACACTGATTTCACTTTGGGCCTATATGGGGAGTCATGTGAACTATATTCCACCATTATTCTCTTCATATTTTGACCTTCTATTTCCTACAAACATACCATGTTATATAAACCAAATAGAAGACATAATCAAAATCATACCTCAATGTAGCTCATGGAAATTATTACATCTGCACAAGTAAATCCAGATTAGCACAATATATAATAATAACAACAACATATTAACATCATGCATGGACCAATATGACAATGCAAAACTGAAACAATAACTTCATACATGATAACCATAAACATATACATTTACCTCGAGGTCAAATGTTGTAAACCTTGGTTTGATACCACTCTATAACACTAGTACCAGAGAAAGGTTTACAAGGAATGAAACTAATCTGATACCACCTTGTAACACCCCACCCCACATTTATCTAATTTTTACAAGCTCAAGGGTAAAAATGAGCTGAAAGTTACTATTTATGACCCAACAACCAAGTTCTAGTTATGGAAGTGGGGCCTAATGTCCTAAAACTTTACTACGACCTCCCAAAGACACCTAATCACCTAGATGTCAGACAACACCCACTAGTGATCCTTCCCTTATATGGAACTTTCTTTTTACCTAAATTTACATCCCAAACACATGCATGCCAAGTTTTCCATGTTTCCAGAAGGCTCCAACCACATGCACAAGCCATCCTCCATGCATCTATAACAAAAAATCCTTAGTTTTATGCCTATAACCATGGGTTTAGTGGCACAATTTTAGGGCTAGCCTACAAGTCACTACCTAGAACTTCTGAAAACTTTCTAGAATCAAGTCTAAGATAATCACAAGCATATATAATCTATACCAGGGATTAGGTATTACCCAAAAATGGCAAACACATGATAAAAATTTAAACAAACATATGGTAAACATCATGACTAAGGTCATGAATGAATATCTGTTCATTGTCTCATTAGTTTCACGAAAGAATCATCAAGAAGGGACACCACCCTCTCAAGGTAGCTACATAAAATATTTTTTATCTCATACATTCATATAACCATTTAGTAAATTACCAAATCATGAAAAATATCCACAACAAGAGTGCATCATTTAATAGTGCCTATAACTAGCATTTAACTAGAATGAATCCATGACAAACCAACCTTAAAATCAATACAATAAACAATACATGTTCTCAATGATTGATCCAAAAATAAAAAGTCAAGGTTTCATGAATTATTTTGCAAGCAAGTTCATGTATTTTAGAAAATGAATCGTGGCTGCAAAAGTACACAAACTTAAGTAAATTTTGCAGACTTTTAATAGTTAAAAATGGATAAACATGCAACATCAAACACAAGAAAATTGATAATGGAGTTCACCCCTCTTGGGCTACATATTTGGGTCCAGCTTCCAATGGTTTCCTTTTTATTATATGCTCAAATGATCAATACAACAACATACAAGCTTCAATCTACAAAAATAACATTGCCATCATGTTAAGAATGCTAAAATACACTTGTCTTAAAAAGTGAGCAAAACATGACCATTTTTCCAAATTGGTTTGCAAACTGCTCCACCAAAAAGGTTCCGGCCTTGTTAACTATTCATAAAACCTCCATAGCCCAATTGGTAGGGCACTGTAGTGGATTGGCGAAGGTCATGAGTTCGACTGACACCTCCCACTATAGGTTTCATTATTTTGTTTTAATATTTTTTTTTTTTACATGAGCTAAAACCCCACCTGTAACCAATGCTCCCATCTATGCACTTTATATGTGGCCATAGGTCATGGATCATAGACCATGTTCCCATGACAATTTGCCACCAAGATTCGTATGGTTCCATGTGGCTACGAGCCTTTGGGCCTTAAGTGCAGGTAGGGTGCCACGCGCTCCGACCCTAAAACTTTTAATGACGTCATGTGACACATGACAAAGAGAATGTGCTGGGAGGTTTGGGTGCACCCTCCTACCCACCCATTTCTCCAACTGCTCCTCTATTCATCAATAAATATAAGTTGGCGTCCTTAGTTTAACAAGTGACAATATAGCCTAATTAGTCGGGCGGTAGGTTTGGTGATTGGAGGTCATGGGGTCTAACCCTATGGAGGCTCATCCAATGATACCAAATGTTGTTCAACTTCCTAGGGCCATGTGGAGGCATCTCATAGGGCCACGTGACACCCTTTGATTGGCCCATGTGGCACCCTTTAATTGGCCCATGCGGTGCTCTCAGATTAGCCCAAATTCAAATTCAACTGGCAATAGATATTATCTACCTATTCTCATAGGATTGGCCCACTTGCCAATACATATAGCCTAGTCACCCTGCTAACATTAGAACCATGTTGGATTATAGTCTGCCACATTAGCGTATGGTTTACATAGTCAACCGTACACTTTGACTTTGCCAAAAATTTTAGAACGCGATAAGTTCCTCATACGGTATCAGATTGAGGTGATTCAAGCATCATTGGATTTAGAACAATGAGATCTATGATTTGACACTAGTTTCAAGAGATTTTGAACACTTTCATTTTTGAGCATATTTTTTTACCAAAGATGAAATCCAAAGGAGACTTTGGAAAATAGCCTAAACAAGATTCAAATGGAGATACTTGAGTAGATGAATGCTTCACACAATTGTATGCATGTTGGATGTAATGCAACTTCTTATCCCAAAGTTTAGGATGATTACCACAATATCCTGGAAGGAGATGCACTATATTTATGTTCACTACTTCTATTTGGAAATAGATTTGTGGATGAAATGTTGTGCTCTTATTCAACTTTGTGGCCATGAGTTCCCATAAAATTGACCAAAAATTCTTTATAAATAGAGAATCGCGATTAGAAGTAATTTAAGTAGGTAACCGAAAATGAACCCATACATTTTGAAAGAACATCTTTGCAGTTTATTTATTTGAAACTCGTTTCTTACAAGGCATCAACACACACATTTTGTAGAAACAATCCTCTACAACATATAAATAATCATGACCTTTCCTAGACATTGGTAGTCTACTCACAAAATCCATAGAAATACTTTCCCAATAATGAGAAGGGATAGGAAGTGGAGTGTTCAAACCAAATTTCCTATTGCTTGGCTTGCTAGTAGTGCACATGGAACATCCTTTTACATATCTTGATACAATTTCATTCATACGAGTAAAAAAACAATCATTTTTCCTACACCAAAGTGACCAACAATAAGAGAAGTATGGGCTTCCCTTATGACATTAACTCTTTCACCCTATGGAATACACAACTTGCCAAGATGATACAACAACTTGTTACGAACATGATAACTCTTCAACATGATTGCCTTGACTCAAAGTTGCATCAACATCTTTAAATATTCATCTTGAGCATATTATTCAATATAACTTTCATGGATGATTGAGTTACATTAATAATGAAAAATTCATTAATAATAGTCGTTGATAACATATCTACAACTTTGTTGTAAATGCCTTTCTTATACTTGATAAACAAATGAAATTTTTGTAGAAATCCCATCCATCCGAAATGTCTAACTTATTGTAGCTTGGTTTGTGATTGTAAATATTGCAAAGGTTGAAGGTTAGTATGGATAATCATTTCTTTACCCATCAAATAAGGCTTCCATTTCTTCACACTTTTTACCAAAAATAGAGTCTCTTTATCATAAATTGGATAGTTAATTATGACATTAGAAAAAGTTTTAGAATGATAACATATTGGCTTACCATACTGCATCAAAACGACTCCCATAACATATTCGCTTGCATCGGTTTGGATTTTAAATGACTACGTAATATCTAGAAGTGACAGAACTATTGGTGTACTAATTTTCTCTTTCAATGTGTCAAAGGATTTTTGCTACTTGCTTCCCAATTGAAAGACCTACTTCACACTTTTAAAAGCATGTAACGGTACAAAAATTAATGAGAATTTACCGATAAATTTTATCCAATATTGGGATGCTCCCAAAAAGCTCTTAAATTTTGTTACATTGTTGGGTTTAGGCCAATTCACAATAACATCAACTTTGGAGGGATCAATCTTCAATTCATCACCTTCTACAATATGACCCAAGTACAACAAAGGGGTTTTCCCAAATTCATATTTAGGCATATTCAAATACAACTTTCCCTTTTTTTCTAGACATTGTCATGAAGAATTTGGTATCTACGAATAAATACTAATCCCATAGATGAGTAGCCATATCTAGAACAATAGTTTAAATCACTTTAACCTTTTTCTATAAATAATAGATAAGACAAAGATAATGAGAGGAAATACTTGTACTTTCATTTTCCTCTTGTCTCCTTTGTATCGGTCCTGTTGCTCCTTCCCATACTTAACACACTTGAGAGGTACCTGTAAACATCAACAAAAGACAAAGAACTAATCAAAGCAAGAGATCTATTGATTACAAGTAAATTGAATCATATACATTCACACATATAAGCATCACATCTCAAGATAAGCATACGAAAAAGGTGTAAATACTTTCTTGAATAGAAGGAAGAATTACAACCATGAAGCTTGATTTTAAGTCACTCCTCTAGCTCTGGTCGCATCCACATCACATCATAAGCATGACATTCTAGTAGCATAATGATGCTTACAGTTGTCTCAATTATCAAACTAAAATTATCTCGTTACAATTCATCAAAGTCGAGCACCTAATCACGTAGATGAGTTCTCAATTTATAGGCAAATGGAGGAGGTTTGGTCATAAATGAGGGTATTGAATGGCCTTCCAAAATTAGAGTTAGATTCCATGGAGGAAAGGATGAGAGGATAGGAGGTTACTTAACTCATTCCCTATCCATTTTTGAGCTCATAGGAGATGATAAGTGTGGGAATCTTATAGATGGCTCCAGAAGATAAGAATATTCCCAGAACTGTATGTGAATTTCACTCAATCTTTCCCAGTGCATGTCAAAGTGGGCCTAAGTGCTCTACAGAGCACCCTGGCATGGACTTAACTGCTACAGTGCACCCTTGCATGGGCCTACCTATGCTGGTTGCTCTAGAGGTCATTTTAGGATGTCTTCAGGCCATGAAAGTATCTGGGAAGGAAGCATTCAAAAGGTTGAGTTGTTTATGGCATGTAGCAATTGAAAATAGGGTTTGATGAGCCCTAAAGCACTAATCTGGATGATGGCAGTGATGTGCCCAAATGTATCTGTAATAGCTACCCCCTAAAGCATGAAGTCAAAAATAATAATGTCGAGTGATATGGTTTAGGATGTGATGAGGAGGTTCCGAAGTGGATGGTGACCTACATTGATTACAATATATAATATCATGATATTTTGATTTTTTTCTCATGAATTACTGAGGGAAGGTATACCCATGCTCAACATATAAACTTTCATTACAAGTACAAGATGTTCATCTGTAGATATAGACACATGATCAGATGACCATCAATGTAAAGCCATTATATGAATGATTTGGTACTTTCCTAAAATCGCAACCCAGATGGATGAAACTAGATCCAGGGTCTTTTATCTTGTTCAATCGTTCACTCAATTACAAGTCTAACCATGTGAACATGTGATTTGAAGTCGAACATGGGAATGCATCGTCCGATTACCAACCAATCATGTAAGTTGTTAACATACGTGAGAGAAATCACCGATAATGATAATGATCCTCAAGGTACTGTAGTACATTCTTCATGGTGTGAATGTATGTTTAGATGTCGAACACCATACAAAGTCTTTCGGTCGAAGGCCAGTGATGTCAACCTATCGCTGGAAGAGAGAAACTTGCCATTGATGTATGTAAGCCTCAAGGTACTGGAAGGGTGTTTCTAAGTCAACTTTTTGGATAATGTGCTGATGTTGACAAGAAGTGACTCATCACAGGAGGGACTTGATGTATCCCACATCTAATTTGAATCAGATCCACAAAAGACTGTGAAGAACCTTGACTGTATCGAGTTGAACAAATCCTTGAAAATTCCAAAACAGCATAAAAAAACGCCTTGAACTAGTGGCCATGGTAGCCAACATGGAACGACGAGGACCTCGGTCAAAGTGCACTGTCCGAGGCCCATGGAGACTGTATGGGAGGTCGAAACAGCCCCTGGGAGCCCCGAATCGAGAAAGGGAGGCAATTTTGATGGTGCTAAGCGCTAGGCAAATAGGGCCAAAATGGGGGAGCCTTAAGCACTCGATCATGTTGGGAGCCAGAGGACCGCAGGTGGAGAAACAAAAAGTGCTAAAGGACAAAGGCAAGACCCGCACTCTCGAAAAATGGTGGTACTGATCAGGGTGCCCTTGAATGGTAACAAGTTTTGGAGGAGAGCAAAGCGATCCCACTCAGCGATCAATGCGTGGCAGCAGAGGTGAGAGAAAAACTGTCGTGATAGTGGTATGACGTCGGATCTGGAGGAGCCCAGATCGGACGGCTGAGATTGCGCCCGATAGAAAGAAGCATAATCGATAGGGAATTAAGTCATGATTTAAAAGGATTTGGAATCTGTTTGACCGCCACAGTGGAGAAAGAACGTATCCACGACATAACCGAAGAAACAAGCCGATGAAGCATGCTGGCACCAGTTAGATGGGGACACATGGAACTCCCTGAGCGTTCATGCTAACGCCAAACAGGGAACTCCAAGAACAGCTACAGAAGGTGAATCGACGCAGGCGGAAGAGGAACCGACTAGGCATAGGGATCAAATTGTTAAAGCCATGAATAGAGACAGTCAAGTTCATTAGAGGATTTGGAGAGGAGTCCAAAAAACCAGAGAGATAGTGAACAGTGAACCCTGAGAGGAGGACTGAACACAGAGAACAGTAAAGCCAAGCAAAGGAGACAGAGGGCCGAGCTGACCACAGGCAGCATTGAGCACCAAAGATCTTGAAGATTCAAGCCTTCCCATAGAGGAATCTATTTGGATTGAGCATCACAATTGGCTCTTTCCACTGCAGACCAAAGGTCATAGAGCTGATAGGAAGAACAAGAGTCTGTGTACTTCGAGTGGCTTGCGGAATCCAAGAACCACCCTGCCAAGCAAAATATGCTTCAGGAGAACTCACATTGAGTCCCTGTATTGTAATTTCTCTGCTGTAAGACACAATAAAAATAAGGCCACCACTGAAGCTGGACCAGAGACGTATCCCTGGAGAATAGGGTGAACTCCTTATTAAAAACTGTTTGTGTCTTAGTGTTGCTTACTGTATTTCTCTGCTGTCTTTCCATTTAAATGTCTGTGTATTAGCAATTTGATCGATTTGTTGTTTCAATAACACAGAACACATGCTAGCGCATGAGTCTGTAATACCTTTTATTTAATAAATCTTTAACTAATGTCACCCATAGGGTGATTATTAGATCAAGTGCTATCAGAGCTCTAGGCTGTAAGGTTAGACAAGCTTGTGTTGGTTTAGCTGTGAATGCTCACTAGATCAAAGCTCAAATTAGGAGAAGGAGAGTTGGTGGAAAATAATCCTGAAATTGGGAGAGTCTATTCTCGGAAGACAATGTCAAAAGAAGGTTCTATAGGGCCAGACCCCCAGTTCATAGAAAGTTTCCTAGCTATAAAGTCTATGGTAGAAGAAATGTATAGGGACTTTAGAAAGCATAAGGATGAGGATTCATCGGGCTCTAAACAAGATAAAGAAGAAGATGAATCTCATTCCCATTACCACTCAAAAGGAAAGGGAAAAGAAGAAAGCTTTCCTACACCTCCTAGTAGCCTTGTGCATAATAAAAAAGCATCTTTGATTAAGTTAGATGTTAAATTTGATTTGCCTATATATGATGGAGAGCTAAATGCTGAAAAGTTGGACAATTGGATTAGACAAATTGATGTGTATTGCAGGGTACAGAACATAGACTCAGAAAAGAGTAATATTCAGCTGGCAAGCCTATGCCTAGGAGGCACTGCCTTGGTTTGGTGGGAAGGTAGAACCCAAGCTGATATGAAAAGACATGGTAAGACCATCTCTGTCTAGAGTGAATTTGTGGCTGCAATCAAAAAGCAATTCTATCCATTGGCCTACATGCAACAAGCCATGATGAGTTGGAAAACTCTTCAGCAGATGAAAGGGAAAAGTGTACAAGGGTATGCTCAAGAATTCAGAAAGAGAGAATTGATGTTGGGTATCTCATTAGACTCACCAGAACTCTTTTGAAGTACATTGGTGGTCTACACAACTACATGTGGAATACCATCCTCATGTTTAATCCCACTAGTACAAATGAGGTATATGTACAAGCTACTCATCTAGAAGCTAGAGGAAAGAATGGAAATCCAGAAGTTGGAGGACCACCCCAACCCAATGTAAGCAAGAGCAAGGAGAATAGAAAGAAGAAGTGGAAAGTAAGGGAGGCTAACACTACACAAAAAGGAAAAGCTTCATGCACTCACTGTAAAAAGGAGGGGCATGATGATGAGAACTGCTGGATTCTGCATCCAGAGCTGAGACCTAAGAAGTCTGAGGGAAAGAAGAAGAAGATTGTTGCAGCTATTAAGAGAGATTTGGGGCCAGACTCGGGAGATGAAACAATCATTGTAGCCACAGGTATAAAAGGTAAGAATTATGAAGCATCTACTAGTAATTCTGCTCAATCTGTTATTGATGAAGAACACGAGAGAAAAAGACGTGAGCTTTTCCATATTCGAGTTGTTTCCAAAAATCAAAAGATTGGTACTTTGTTTGATAGTGGCTCACAATTAAATCTAATTTCTGAAGCAATTGTAAAGAAATTGGGATTAGCAACTACACCTCATAAGAAACCATACCTGTTAGGTTGGTTGAATGATAAAGCACAACTACAAGTGACTAGACAGTGCAAACTCATGTTTTCTTTTGGGTCAGCATTTCTAGATGAGGTTGAGTTAGATGTAATTCCTTTGGATATATGTGGAATTGTTTTAGGAATTCCTTACTTGTATGATAGAAAGGCTATTTTCTATAGAGCTGAGAACAAGTATCTACTTGTTAAAGATGGAATCGAATACTTTGTAAGAGCTCACAAGCTCAACAATAATTATACTCTCATAAACTCAGGACAAATGAAAATAATGATAAATTCATGCAAATAGTTCTTACTGATTGTTGTAAAGGAAAAGACACCTGATAAGACCAGTATATTTGAGGGTTGTAATGCTGATCAGCAAGCTAATATAGAAAAGATTGTTTCAGAGTATGATATCTTATTTCAAGAACCTAAAGGTTTGCCACCCAAAAAGGGAATAGTACATGATATTATTTTGTAGCAAGATGTTCCTTTGCCTAACATTGGGATGTACAGGTTGTTTTCTTTAGAGAACGCTGAAATCAAGAAGCAGGAGTGTTGCTCGAAAAAGGGTTCATCAGGCCTAGCACATCACCATGTGGGTCACCAATTGTTTTGGTGAGAAAGAAAGATGGCTCGTGGAGAATGTGCATTGATTACCGAGCACTAAATAAGATAACAATAAAAAATCGTTATCCCCTTCCTCGCATAGATGATCTTGTAGATCAATTGAAGGAAGCTATTTATTTCACCAAGTTGGATTTGCACAGTGGATACCATCAGGTCAGATTTGCAGAGCAAGATGCATGGAAGACTACTTTCAAAACAAAGCAGGGATTGTATGAATGGTTGGTTATGCCTTTTGGCTTGACCAATGCCCTTTCTACTTTCATGAGATTAATGAATGATGTACTCAGACCTTTTCTTGATGATTTTGTTATTTTGTATCTGGATGACATTCTGATTTTTAGTAAAACGTGGGAAGAACATTTAAAGCATGTTAAGTAGACATTAGATGTTTTGAAAAGAGAAAAAGTTTATGTTAAACTCTCCAAATGTGAATTTGGAAAAACCTCTCTAAATTATTTAGGTCATATAGTAGGGGGAGGTGAATTGAAAATATATCCCTCTAAAGTGGCAGTCATCATGAATTCGCCTAAACCCAAGTCTGCTACAGAAGTGAGAATCTTCTTAGGAGCAGCACAATATTGGAGGAAGTTCATTTCAAAATTTTCCTCAATTGTAGCTCCCTTACATGGTTTGATAGGATTGAACAAGGTGTTCCAGTGGGGAGGCAAATAGCAGAAAGCCTTCGACACCTTAAAAGAAAAAATTAGTATAGCACCTATACTAGCTCTGCCAGATCTACAAAGACCATTTTAGATCCAAACTGATGGCAGTGACTATGTCATGGGAGCAGTGTTGACACAACACGGTAAACCCATATGTTATAATTCTGAGACTTTTAATCCTACAATAGTTAACTATCCTACCTATGATAAAGAATTGTACGCATTAGTTCAGAGTGTGAAAAAGTGGAAACATTACTTAATGGGCAAGGAAATAGTAATACATACTGATCATTAACCACTTCAATAGCTACACTCCCAAACTAAATTGCAGCAATTAAGACATTACAGATGGATGGGGTTCCTACAACAGTTTCATTTAGTCATCAGATATAAAAAGGGCATACATAACAAGGTTGCAGACATGTTATCTAGACCTATTATAAATGCATCTATCCTACTTAAGCATAATTCTGTGCTGCGTGAAAGTTATCTAGAACAATATGCTCAGGATATGGACTTTAAAGATGTATATGCAACTTTGAGTCAAGGAAAAAGTGTAGAAGAATTGGAATATCATGTGAAGGAACGACTCTTATATCATTGTGGGAAACTCTGCATTCCACAAATTGAGTGAGTAAAGATAATTAGGGAAGAACACACTTCTCTGATATCAGGTCATTTTGGGTAAGTAAAACAGTTGCACAACTGCAAAGTTTCTGCAATTGGCCAAAAATGAATGAGATAGTTTCTAGATATGTAAAGGGGTGTGCTACGTGTGCTAAAAGCAAGCTCAGCAATAGAAAGCTAGGCTTGTACACTCCCTTGCTAGTTCCTTCTCACCCTTGGGAAAGCATTTCCATGGATTTCGTTGGAGGACTACCTAAATCTAGGAAGGGTCATGATTATCTATATGTTGTTGTGGATAGGTTCAACAAAATGTGTATTTTGATACCCTGTAGTAAACATATTATAGCTGAACAAACTACAAAATTATTGTTTGAACATGTATGGGTTCATTTTGGATTACCCACTTCTATTGTATCTGATCGAGACACTCGATTTGTGGGGAAGTTTTGGTCAAGTCTGTGGGAACTAATGGACACCAAGTTAAAGAAAAGCACAACATTTCATCGATAAACAGATGGCCAAACAGAAGTAGTTAACAGGACAGTGATCCAGTTACTGAGAGGATATTGCAGCAAACATCCTAAGCTTTGGGATGAGCACTTGTGCTATGTCCAACATGCTTACAATAGAGCCAAACACTCTTCTACACAGAGATCTCCTTTTGAGACCTGTTTTGGTTTCATACCAAGGTCTCCTTTGGATTTTGTCTTTGGTAAAGATACCATGGTTGATGGACATAGTGATGTGGACAAGGCAACTAGGTTCATTGAATAGATCTAGGAGATCCACCAAGCAGTACAGGAACAACAGGAAAAGAGGCAGGCCAAGTACAAAGCTAGGCATGATAAGCATCGAATGGAGCATAGTTTTCAAGTTTGAGACCAAGTCTGGTTGTATATCAGCAAGGACGGAATGCAAGGTGAAGGTAACAAGCTAAAACCTATCAGGTATGGACCCTTCAGGATACATGAGAAGATCAGTGAGAATGATTTTCACCTTGATATGCCAGCTTACATGCACATCTACTCAGTCGTGAACGCATATTGCTTGAGGTTGTTTGAACCTTCAATGATTGAGGACCCTGAAGAGCAGAGTCAATTACCTTCTGTTGATGACTTGCTACCTGAATACCTTAATGAGTTACAGGAAGATACAGTGCTGGACAGGAAGGTATGGACGATGCGTAGTGGACAAGTGGAATAACACAGAATTGGGTTTAAAGGTTCGAAGCTGAGCAGTGCGAAGTGGATTGAGATTGGACAAGTGAGACAACAGTTTCCTTGCTTAGTCGATTCTTGAAGAAAACCAACTTTTGGTGGTCCAAAAGCTTTTTCAGTAGGGAAGCCGTGATTCGAATCGGATCCACAAAAGACTGTCAAGGACCTTGATTGTATTGAGTTGAACAAATCCTTGAAAATTCCAAAACAGCATCAAAAAACGCCTTTAACCAGTGGCCATGGCAACCGACGTGGAACGACGAGCACCTCGGTCAAAGAACGCTGACCAAGGCCCATGGAGACTGCGCGAGAGGTCAAAACAACCCCTGGGAGCCTAGGATCAGGAAAAAGAGGCGATTTTGATGGCGCTAAGCACTAGGTGAACAGGGCCGAAATGGGGGAGCCTTAAGCACTTGGTCACGTTGGGAGCCAAAGAACCGCGGGTGGAGAAACAAAAGCACTAAAGGACAAAGGCGGGACCTGCACTCTGGAAAACCAGTGGTATTGATCGGGGTGCCCTTGAACGGTAAGAGGTTTTGGAGGAGAGAAGAGCGATCCCACTCAGTGATTGACACGTGGTAGCGGAGGTGAGAGAAAAACCGCCGTGATCGCGCGTTAACGGTCGAGCAAGTCAACCACGCTCGACGTGCGTATGACGTTGGATCTGGGGGAGCCTAGATCAGACAGCTGAGATTGCGCCCGATAGAAAGAAGCAGAATCAACAGGGAATTAAGCCATGATTTAAAAGGATTTGGAATTCGTTTGACCACCACAGTGGAGAAAGAACATATCCACGACATAACCGAAGAAACGAGCTGACAAAGCATGTTGGTACCTATTAGATTTGGACACGTGGCACTCCCTAAGCGTTCATGCTGACGCTGAATAGGGAACTCCAAGCACAGCTGCAGAAGGTGAATCGATGTAGGTGGGAGAGGAACCAACCAGGCATAGGGATCGAATGGTTAAAGCTATGAATGGAGATAGTTGAATTCATTGGAGGATTTGGAGAGGAGTCCAAGCAACCAAAGAGATAGTGAACAGTGAACCCTGAGAAGAGGACTGAACACAGAGAATAGTAAAGCAAAGCAGAGGAGATAGAGGGCCGAGCTAACCACAGGCAGCGTCGAGCACCAGAGAGTAGAGGAATCTATCTAGATTGAGCATCCCAGTTGGCTCTTTCCATTGTAGACCAAAGGTCACAGAGCTGGTAGGAAGAACAAGAGTCTGTGTACTCCGAGTGGCTTGGGAAATCCAAGAACCACCCTGCCAAGCAAAATCTGCTTCAAGAGAACTCACATTGAGTCCCTGTATTGTAATTTCTCTAGTGTAAGGCACAATAAAGACAAGGCCACCACTAAAGCTGGACCGGAGACGTAGCCCTGGAGAATAGGGTGAACTCCTTAGTAAAATTTGTTTGTGTCTTAATGTTGCTTACTATATTTTTCTGCTATCTTTCCATTTAAATGTCTCTGTATTGGCAATTTGATCGATCCGTTGTTTCAATAACACAGAATGCACACCATCACACGAGTCTGTAATACCTTTTGTTTAATAAAACTTTAACTGAGGTCACCCATAGGGTGATTATCAGATCAACATCAACGACACGAAACAAGTGTAATGATTTTTAGGGACGGAATGTGACTGACGACACAAGGTTCAGGAATGGTAGTCATGAAAATGAAGGTTTATGAGTATTGCAAAGGATGAATTTCAAATTGAGTGACTTCTCTTGAACATGTTGGTGACACTGAATGGATTGGCAACATTGACCCAAAACAAAATTAATGGATGGTATGATAGACCAAGGTATGATTACCATCAATTAGATAACCCAACCCAAATAGTCACAATGATGAAGTGAAAGTGTCATGTTCAAGAGGGATCTGCTACCATAAAGTGGTTTACCCCTTTTCCCATTTTTCCCAGTCATTGCTAACTAGTACCTCTTTATTTATCAATATTGAGGAGGATAACATATGCTTGTTTTATAATTTCACCCTTCAGGTGAATCAATCGCTATGATTTTTTAACGAGTCTAGTGAAGGCGAAGCTCGGTCTTGTCATGATGGACAAGTTCGTTGCTATTTGACATCTTAACAAGTCTAACGACAATGATAAGTCGGTCTATTTCATGTTTAGAGAGGTTGAAAAGGGACAAAAAGAAAACTCAACAATTTCTTTTTTGTAAATTTGTCTCTTAAGTCCAAAAAAGCATAAAACAATACAAGAGAGAACTTATTGACCATGTTTGGTCAACGCATTCCTTTTTCATAAATAATCTATCTCAACCTGAAAAAGGGTTAAGCTTATACTGAGTAGATTTCATTTCCAATCCATTAACGAGATGAAAAGGATAAGCGCCCGACAATTTTTTCATATTTCGAGAATTTGAAAAGAGCTTAAAGAGGACTCCACATTGAGGAACTAGTGGTGTCTAGGATAGCAACTGGTTCTCATGATGTTGGAACTTCTCAAAACACATTGATTTATGTGAAGAGGCTGGCTAATAAGACCACTCATTGCAATTGTTCCTCAAAAAGGGTAAAAAAACCAAGTGAAAGCATATGATCAGCCAACCAAATAGTGACGATGGAAGGAGAAAAACTAAGGCTCATCTGATGGAAAAGGATGATAGAATGGCAATCATGAGGGTTAAAATGGAAATGGGTTCATTTTTGCACAAGCTTGAACCATACGCAACTATGCTTGGATTTGATTTCATGTTTACAGAAGCTTGAAATGAAAAACCATGCTTGGATTCAGTTTCATTTTTACACAAGCCTTAACCGAAAAACTATGCTTGAATTCAGTTTCATTTTTACACAAGCTTAAAATGAAGAACTATGCTTCAATTTAGTTTCATTTTTACACAAGCTTAAGTCATGAAAAACTATGCTTGAGATTGGTTTACTTGCCCCCATCATGATGACTCAATTCTAGGTGAATGTCCCCCAATCTTCATTACATTCACCTAAGTAGACTACTTGTGGTTATTAGGTGGATGGAATGAAGGTTAATTTATGAGATTAAGTGAAAGACTCGACTAGGATTTTACGAGATCTACTTAAAGGGTCCACTTGGAACTTTTCTCCAAGGGACCTTGTTTCATATTTTGATGAGCTTGACACAAGACAAGGAACTCTGCTCAGATTCCTTGTTTCATTTCTTAACAAACTTGACACAAGACAAAGAACTATGCTCATACTCCTTATTTCATTTTTGAACAAGCTTGACAAAAGACAAGGAACTATCTTCATATTCCTTGTTTCATTTTTTAACGAGCTTGACACAAGACAAGGAACTATGCTCATACCCTTTGTTTTATTTTTTAACAAGGTTAACACAAGACTAGGAACTATCATCATATCCATTGTTTCATTTTCTAACGAGGTTGACACAAGACAAGGAACTATCCTTATACCCTTTGTTTCATTTATTAATGAGGTTGACATAAGACCAGGAACTATCCTCATACCTGTTTCATTTTTTAGTGAGGTTGACACAAGACTAGGAACTCTCCTCATATTCCTTGTTTCATTTTTTAATGAGCTTGACAAAAGACAAGGAACTATGCTCATACCCTTTGTTTCATTTTTTAACGAGGTTGACACAGTAAAAGAACTATCCTCATATTCCTTGTTCATGACCCATAAGAGGTCATGACTTCCAAGAGGTTCTCATTAGGTGGGAGAACAATGCTCTGGAAGAGATTCGTAGCAAGGATTCATTAGAGAGATCGTGTTCCAATGCCTCCACTACATAATGCACAACATCACGGAATTAATCTTTCGTTGATGTAGGCATGGAACGGGTCGCCACATAATTGACCCATGGTGGGGAAGATACCATTGAGACAAAAGGACCATTTAGGGTGATGGTTGACTAGAAGCCATATTTGGACCAGAAATGAAAGTTGTTCAATGGTGACAATCCTGCTTTCATGCGGGAAACACATCACTCAAAAGAGTGTTGAAACAATAGCTCCCATGTCATAAACATAGTTGCGCCCTAGAAGCAAATTGTAATGTAAAGGGCTTGGGACTACCATCACATTGAAATAAATAATTTTTCCTCCAAAAGTAATAGGCAAATGAGGAAGGATCCCTAATGGTTGATTGGTTCCTCTGTTAAAGCCAATAGATTCTGGGTAACACACAAAGTGGTGGTGAACCGAGCACTTGCCAAGCAGCGGAGGAAAGGATAGTCATAGATGCACCTTCATCTATAATAGGGTCAAGTACAATCATATTAAAAACCTATATTATGATCTGGAAAGGCACATATGAAGGAAGACGGCATCCTACCAGTCGATTCAAATCAAAGGAAGTGACCAAACTAATTGGAGGGGGTACCGTAGAAACGAGAGTATTAACCCCTTGAGTTACGAGAGTGGGAGGATTTTCCTTCTATCTTGATGGAATAGGAGAATTGTCCCCAAGCTCATTGGAATATGAAGAAACAAAAAGAACCTGAGTGGTAACATATTCACTCTATTTGGGAAAGGTACGATTAACTAAAGGTGAAATCGGGTTAACTGTTTCCTCAACTTGTGATTGGTCAGGTATAAACTCATGGGATTCACATTCAGAGAGAGTGGGTTTGACCAACGGTTGATTTGGGTCAGTGACTATTATCACCCCAAGAAACTCTCCTAGGTTGTATATCGGAGATGCTCAGGAACATTACAAACTGAACATAATGTTGGAAATGGATGAATGGAAGGAATGATGCTTGTTCAAGCCAGATAACCACTTCTACTATGCTTAACTCCAAACATGGGTGAACACCACCAGACTACAAGGCTTTAGACCACCAATTACTCACAGTTTAAAGAATCAGGTGAACATAGAGAATACTAACCACACCAGCAGATGCACAAGACCATGTGATGGCTGGCTGCAACCAGTAAAGGGGTTTGCAAATCTATCATCTAATGCACAGACAGGATGACAACTCTCTCTCACTAAGTAAACAGAAAATTGCATAACATATTCAATGATACATACTAGACTTCAACACAGAGGTGGGATGACAACCCCTCTAATGCTAAATATCAAGAGCACATGAACAAATGCATAACGGGCACAATCTAGAACAAAGAAGAAGTGGAAAGTGAACAATTAACAACAAAAGAAGCTTGTATTAGCTGAAAATGAAGATTAGACGTTGCAAGTATCAAAGTAGTTACAATCTCCAGAAGTTGAACCTTACAAAAAAGCAATAACCATCAACCCTCATCCTATCTGTGTTCGGCGTATATATAGAGTTTGATTACAATGATGTCTACTATTCTATGCATGGAGGGGTCATAATGGACCACCAACCGCTTTAACTGCCTAAAGGAGTTTTTCGTGTAGTCTACCTAATTCAGTGGATGGAATTGATCTTTTTGGATGCTCTATTGTCCTTCTTGAGAAGGTGGAGCGTGGTATGGGAGAAATTCCATAACTATTGAATGAATTCAACTGCTCGAGGCATGTCCTTTCTCTTCTCGGCCATTTTTTTTCTTGAATGCAGTTGTTGAGGAGTAACTCCTCGGAGTACTGAACACTGGCCACCTTCATCCTTTGGATGCATGGCATGACTAGGGTGTGTTGACTGCATGGTGGATGTACGAGCGGGCAAAGAAAAGATATCGGCCGTTGGATCGCAGAGATGGATGACAGAGATCTCTTGGCACGGAGTATCGGGTGGAAACAGAGGAAAAATGATTGTGAGCTGTCAGATCTCGCAGATGGATGGCGGAGATCGGCTTACAGGAGATACCGGGAGAAAACATGAACGGAAAATCATGAGTCGTTGGATCTCGGGCAGACAGATCCAACGGCTATCGAGCGGGTGAGATGCATTGGGGTTTAACAAGCGGGAATGGGCAAGTGGGCGGTAAGTGGTATGCATCGCACCACTTTTAATGGATGGGTGGTAAACATACAATGGCCAGCGATCTCATTCAGGCGATGATGCGTGGCAGATGTGACAGGAGGAAAACCGCTTTCCCCGCGGGTTAATGCACGGGCAGTTCGCGGGATTGGGAGGAGTGACTGTCATTGGATCAAGAGGTGGACGATCAGACGACGGGGGAAATAAATGGGGTTTAAAACATGGGGGGGGGGGAAGGCTGTGGTGGTAGGGACCATTGGATCAGGAAGATCAACAGATGCGAACAAAGAATGATGATTGGCTGTGGAAGTGCGGGGTTGCATGAACATGGTGCTTTGGGGGCTTAAGTTCTGTGCTCAAGGCTTGGAGAAGTAGAGGTGTATCTCGATTTTGGAGAAAAATAGAGACATCTGGGTGATAGGTAATAAGCGGGGTGAAGGAGAAGGCGATTGATGCAAGTTTTCTTTTAGCACAAACAACACGGTCGAGTTGTCTTTGACCCTCAAATGCTAAAGTATCTAGCAAAGCTAACAATGACTTTATCAACTAGTGAAGGATTAAGGGATAGTATCCTGTAACCAGATGGAAGTCACTGCGGTGAAGTAGGACAATTATCCAACACTTTTTTGGCTTCATCCAGATAGGGATAAAGGTGAATGGGGTGATTCCCTTCACATAAACTACAGGGAAACTTAGCTTTGCCCTTTTTTCCATGAACTTTACTACCACTAGTTGATGGTGTGTCACCAACATGATCTCCAGAAGTTGATGACACATGATGATGTGAACAAGAAGACCATTCTTCTAAGATCTAAGGAATATTTGGAAAATTTAGAAGAATATGGTCTCCTGTACAAATTTTGCATGGATATCGAACTTTGTGAGGCTTACTGGATGGTTTCTCATCAAAAGTTGCATTCAAAGTGATGTTTTCTTGGCTGTCCCCCTGCTGAATTTTCTTCTTCTTCTTCCCTTTCTTCTTCTTCTTAGCCACCTGGTTACTAGTACCAATACTTTCACCAAGGGAAGAGGAAGGAGGGGAGGAAGAAAAAATCGAGGAAGAAGACAAAGGGTCAACTTTAGGATCAACAGGAGGTTGATTTTTTCCAGTTGGAGGAGTACTCAATTGCAGAGAAATCATGACATTTTGAACCAAGGAGGTTGAAAACAACCATACTAGCAAGCCAATGGTAAGTCCCATAAAGGAAAATGTAGCCATATAAGGAGCACCAATATTTCCGAAAGGAGGAAAAGGACTAGGATTCCCATCAAAAGGAATTCCTTGATTGGTGAACTCCGGGTTTGTTGCCATATGCATCAACCTATGATCAACTAAGCAATGAGTGTGGAGGATGTTATTCGTGGTCAATTAAATTTATTTTAATCAAAATAGAAAACAAAACAAAAGAGGGATGATCTAGGCAAAAGGATTACCAAGTAACTGTGAACTACAGAATACCTCTCAGTGAATTGAGAAGTATGGGCAAACAATCTCCCCGAACGTTGTGTTTGTTGTATCACAGTGTACAAGGTGGTCGACTCGGATACCTAAGGATGGATAACAACCTAATGTTGTCCTCCCATATATATCTGAAAGTACGTGGAAGCCCAATCCATATTGGCGCTATCTAATATGAAACCACACGGTGAGAGAATTCTCATATACTTTACGTACTGTAACGCCACCCTATATACCCGAAGGTATGTGGATGAGCTATGATATACTCACGTACGTGGAATGAGGTATCACACTTGGGATGTATCGCAGACAAGTTAGTGACAGCTTCTATGCTTTTTGATTCCAGAACACGTTTCTAGCCTAGAACCTCTAAATGTTATGCCTTTAGTTAAAATGCTCCATTAGGTTAATTCAGATTAATTTTAAGTTGATCTTCTTTGGAATTTTCCTTTCAAGGTTCACCGTGTGATGCATGTTTGCAATTCCTAGAATGTAACTATCATGAAAAACATTCTTTTCATTCAATTTGAACAATGAAAACCTTATATAGAAAGGGATAGAGAAATCAGATCTTTGACAAAGAGCACAGAGCACATCTAATGCGATTTCCCTAACTATTCCTATCAAGTATTCACAAACTACAATATTCAAAATGCAAGTTTTTCTTTTCAATTTCCTTAATGTTATTATGAACAAAAGGAAGCTAATGCACATACAATCAATCAACCTTTTTATAATAACGAAGACTTTACGATAGTTTTGTTTCAAAGGAAAACAAGACTCTTACGACACTTTCTTTCGAAAAAATATTAATCGACTCTAATCTAACTTCGACGATGAATCGATAATGACAAATAAATCTTTTAAGAAACATTAATCAATAAAGTCAAAGTAGGGCTATCAAAGGAGATACAATCTTGATTTGAGAGACATGACACTCATTGATCATTCAACAAGCAATCAAACATAAGAAATTTGGTGAAAACCATATCCAAAGGTGGAAAAATGACCCAAGGAGGATCAATGCAGCCCTGAGTGGGAGACCATGCACTTCAATGCACTATCCTTAAGCCAAGGGTGCTCTGCAGCTTACTGTGTCCCTCACAAGCCTGTGCTCGTGACAGTAAGCCATTTCAAGAGGTAACTATACACAATTTTTGACCAAAATTCATGTCAACAAGGGTAAAATACAATCAATGAAATGAAGTAAAGTTTGCTAGAGTGTCCTAGGATGTGGATAAGCTATTTGGAGCGATGATCATTCCCTAGAATGGTCACCAATTTGTTATGAAGAATTTGGTATCTATGGATAAATACTTATTCCCTAGATAAGTAGCAATATCTAGAATAACAGTTTAAAGCACTTTAACCTTTTTCTATAAACAATAGATAAGACAAAGAGAATGAGAGGACCTACTTGTACTTTTGCTTTCCCATTGTCTCCTTGATCGGTCCTGTCACTCCTTCCCATACTTAACACGCTTGAGAGGTACCTATAAACATCAATAGAAGACAAAGAACCAACCAAAGAAAAATATCTATTGATTACAAGTAAATGGAATCAGATACATTTACACATGTAAGCATCACATATCAAGATAAGCATATGGAAAAAGGTGTAAATAATTTATTGAATAGTAGGAAGAATTACAACCATGAAGCCTGATTCGAAGTCACTTCTCCATCTTTGGTTGCATCCACATCACACATAAGCATGACATTCCAGTAACATAAAGACACTTACAATGGTCTCAATTCTCAAACTAACATTATCTCCTTACAATTCATCAAAGTCCAACACCTGATCAATTAGATGAGTGCTCCATTTATAGGCAAATGGAGGAGGTTTGGTCATAAATGAGGGTATTAAATGGCCTTCGAAACATAGAGATAGTTTCCATGGAGGAAGGGATGATAGGATAGGAGATTACTTAACTCATTCCCTATCCATTTTTTATCTCATAGGAGATGATAAGTGTGGGAATATTCTAGATGGCTCTAGAAGATAAGAATATTCCCAAAACCCTATGTGAATTTTGCTCAATCTCACCTAGCGCAGGTCAAAGTGGGTCTAAGTGCTCTACAGAGCACCCTGACATGGACTTAACTACTCTACATCACACCCTTACATGGGCCTACTTGTGCTAGTCACTCTAGAGGTCATTTTAGGATGTCTTCAGGCCATGAAACTGTCTGGGAAGGGGGCATTCAAAAGGTTGACTTGTTTAGGACATGTAGCAACTAAAGTTAGGGTTTGATGAACCCTAAAACACTGATATGGATGATGGGAGTGATATGCCCAAATGGATGTGTAACATACATCTAGAACTTGCATTACATGCTTGACATGCTCTTTGTGAGTCCTACTAAAAATCAGAATATAGTCTAAGTAGACTACGACAAAATCATCAAGGAATGATCGCAATACATCATTCATAACTCTCATGAATGTGTAAAGTACACAACAAAGACCAAACAACATAACTAACCATTCAAACAAATCTTGGTTTTCCTTGAAATTAGTTTTCCGAATATCATCTCCAGCTATCCTAATTTAATGATGATCGCTTCTTAAGTCTAAATTAGTGAAATAAAAAACATCCTTTAACTAATATAGCAAATCATTAATGCAAGGATTAGGATAGAAATTCTTTACCATGATCTTGTTCAAAGCTTGAAAATCCACACATATGTACCATCTTTATTTGGAACCAAAACAATAGGAGAACCACAATATGTACTAGGTTTTATTACCCCTTTTTTAGGCATCTCTTGAATTTGATTCTTAATCTTTGCATTCTTCAAAACTGACATTCTATCGCATCTTGTTGTAATTGTATCTCATGTTGGATTCCTCTTTTTGGAGGTAACCCTTCAGGTTCCTGAAACATCTTAACATAACTATTAATAACTTCAACCAATTCATGCTTTAGTTTAGACTCACATCCTCAGAAATCTTGATATTTAGTAGTATCATTAGCTTTAATCATCAACGCCACAAAATTCTTACTAGCTTTCACACGCCTTTTCATTTGACCTGCACTAACAAGATATAACTTCATCTTCTTGAGATATGCTTAGAAATATACTCCACTCCATTTTTGAAAATATGATATTTGTTCTCATGATGATAGAATATGGATTTTCGGTCATATAAATATGATCTCCCTAAGGAAATCCCACGAATATCAAGTGGTACAACATCAATCTCTACCTCATCTATAAAATTATTAGTGATGGAGAATTTTAGTTTACATTTTCTTGTCACTTGTAATTTGGCATCATCACCTACACAACCCAAGGGGTAAGTTTTTGCATGAGATGTAGTCACTAAATTAAGTTTCCTGAAAATTTCTTTAGCGATAAGATTGACTTGAGATCCACTATCAAATAATGTATCAACCTTTGTATGTTTTAAAATGTCCTTGATATGAAAAAGCTCACTTCTTAGTTTATCATTTTGAGATTCAACAAGCTTGCTAGAAGAACTAGTACTTGCATTAGAAGTTATACCTTTCATTCCCATGGTTGATATTTTGGTTTCATCACCTGAATCAGATCCTAAATCTTGTTGAGTTGTAGCATTAGTCTTTTGTTTCCCCTTGTTATTGAACTTTTTTGGTCTCAATTCTAGATGTAATTTATAGCAATGGTCTTCATCGTGACCATATTTCGAATAATATTTATAGGTAAGTTTCTCTCCCTCTTTCTTGACGATAGCATTCTTCTTACTTTTTCCTTTAAATTTCCCCTTTTCTTTGTCTCCGTGTTTAAAAGGTTTCTTGTTGGACTCTTGAGAAGAATTTTTCCTCTTGATTCTAAATGAGATGCATGAACAAACACTTCAACTAGATTGGTGGGATTAAATATAAGTATAGTATGTCTCAAATAACTATGTAATCCACCTATATAATTAAGGAGAGTATCTTGTGAGATAAAATAAAAACCGAAGATTAATTCTCTTCATCTAAATTCTTGTGTGTAACTTTGGACACTTTGACCTTTAGCTTGTCTAAAATTTTTCCAATCCATAATTCCTTTTTCAATATAAGCTAAAGGATAAAATTTTCCTCTTAATGCAGCTATAAAATCATTCCAAAAAGAGATAAGTTTACCACTTTTATTCAAATCTTCTTGATTTATGGCCTCCCACTAGATGAGGATTGCATGTTAAGCAAAGAGAAGAAAGCCATATCTTTGTGACATTAGCATCAATCTTTTGAATCCTATAATAGAATTCAATTTCATGAACCTAATTGTCCAATTTTTCAGCATTTACTTCTCCATTATACATTGGTAATTCAAACTTGACATCAAGCTTAATCAAAGAAGACATAGAATTTCTTCTTGGGGAAGTAGGAGGAGTAGGTATATGTGAAGAAGGAGGTGCAGAATGAGGTGAAGAAATAGGTGAGGATGGAGGTGAAGGAGGAGGAGGAAGTGGAGGCTGTCCCTCATTACCACCATCACATTTTGGTTGATTAGAACTTTCTCCTTGCAACCGTGTTGTTCTCTCATTGTATAACACTTTCACCATCTCATTCATATCAAAGAAATCTTCTCTAAAAGCTCACTCATCCTCAGATATCAGTTCATTTCCTCGTCCTTCTTCATTTTCCGTGACTTGTGGAATTTGTGGCCTCCTTGAGCCAATTTGATGGTTAGGTTCTTCAAGTGCTTCTCCTCCTCCTCTGAATTTAGAGCTTTTAAGCATTCAAAAACCTTGAAAATTTGGTTAAACATTCACAAAAACCATGCTCTAATTCCAAAATTATCCAAAATTAAAATCTGAGGGTTTCATGAATTAATTTGAAAGAAAGTTGATATATTTTAGGTAGTGGAACGTGGTTGCAAAAGTACACAAACTTAATTAAATTTAACATAATTTTAAACAAAAGAAAATTGATAATGAAGTTCACCTTTCCTAGGCTTCATCTCCGAGTCCAACTTCTAATGGTGTATTTTTTATTATATGATAAAATAATAAATAAAACAACATACAAGCTTCAATGTGAAAAAATAATATTTCCATCATGTCCAAAAATGCTCAAAAACCCTTGTCTAGGCCCTTCTCGAGCTCAAAATGTTTAAAATATGAGCAAATTATGATCAATTTTCCAATCTAGTCTAGAAATTGCTCCACCAAAAAGGTTTCAGCCTTGTTAACTATTTAAAAAAACTTCCATATCCTAATTGGAAGGGCATTGAAATGGCTTGGTGAAGTTCAAGGGTTTGACCTGCACCTCCTACTGTGGTTTTTGTTGTTTTGTTATAAAACCTTAACTCTTATTTTAATAAAACATGGGTCAAAGCCCCGCCTGTAACCAATGATCTCAATTTTGTGATTTCTATGTGACCATAGGTCATGGGCCATAGGACACACACCTATGCCAATCTCTTGCCAACATTCATATGGTTCCATATGGCCATGAGCCTTTGGGCCTTGGGATTGAACATGGTGCCATGCGCCCCACCCTCGAAAACGTTATCGACAGTCCCATGATGGGTGATGAAGACCATGGGTTGGGACAGTTGGGCACATATGACATCCCATCCATTCCTCCAATTACTCTTTCATTCATCAATAAATATAAGTTGGCACCATTAGTTTAACAAGTGACAATGGATCCCAATCAGTCGGGCGATAGGTTTGTTGGTTGGAGGTCATGGGGTCAAACTCGACAGAGGTCATTTGATGATAACCAAATTTTGTTCAACTTCCTAAGGCCACATGACGAACTATGATAGGGCCATGTGGTTCCCACTGATTGGCCGACATAGTGACCTAGGATTGGCCCAAATTCAAATTCAGCTTCCAATAGATATTCGCCAGTTGTCCTCACGAGATTGGCCCACCTACCAATCTGTACAACCAAGTCATACTACTGATGTCAGTAACACATCAACATAGGATCTTCAACATCAGTATACAGTCTACCAAGTTAGTGTACGGTCCGCATAGTTAACCCTACACTTTGACTTTTTTGTTGTTCACCAAAAACTTCAAAACACGATAAATTCCTCATACGGTGTTAGATTTAGGTGATTCAAGCATCGTTGGATTAAAAAAATGAGATATATGATTTAGCACTAGTTTTAGGATATTGTAAGGACTTTCATTTTTTAGCATATTTTTTATCCGCTAGATCATTGATCTTAATAAGAAATAACCCATAATAACATATGCATAAATCCAACCAAGTCAGGGATTTACACATACCATACAACCGTAGATTGGGATAAACCAAATCTCTCTTTCATCCAATCATCCTCGTGCCATATTCCAAGCACGAATATGAGATGTCATGGGATAAACCAAACATAACCAAATAAGGACTCCAAATGTTAAACTACCTCCACCCTCAAGCCATAGTGATCTCACCTAAACCGGTCCAAATATGACCAAACAAACATAAGCTTGGATGCCTTAGAATTTCCTCACTATAACCAGAGGAATTTTCCTCTCTCTGCCCACTTGTCAAGGGCTTCCCAAAGAAAACCATCTCCACCCCCAACTCTTGGGATTTTCCTGAGACCACCTCACCTAGATCGAAAATCTTCCAAAAATTGAAGGCTCAACCAAAAATGAATCCCATCACACCATGGCTATTCAGGAAATGTCAAGGAAAATTTAAACACATTGTTAAACAAGGAAATCCCATGCTAATGAAAACAAATAATCATGTAAACCAAATGCCTGCACCATGCATTCAAATCCCAGCAAGGAAATCACACATCCAACATGTTTCCTAAAATCCTCAGTTGTTCCTTGACTAAAAACCTCTTCTCTTGGATGCAGATTCGATTCCTCCTTATTGCTCCTTTCAAGCATGTGCCCATTTCTTACTTACTTTCTTGTGATTTCCCTTCTCTCTCTCCCTCTTGGAGTTCGATTTCTTCCTTAGTAAAACTATAGTTGTCAAAAGCTGAAAAACTTATTAAAAGCTATCAACTATTTCTCAAATGCCTTTTTATCATTGATGTCTAGTGTCTCTTCCTTTCCTTTTTCTCTTTTATTTCATTTTCCTTTATTTTTTCTTTATTTTCCCTTGCATGCATATTCTTGTCTCTTCATATTCCTTTTTTCGTATTTTCCTTTATTTCTTGAATTAATTGGCATTTATTTCCATTTTCCATTTTCCAATGCCAATGAAAATTTCTCTAGTCATTAATTAACCACAAGTGATTCCCAATTTAATGGTTTTCCCTCCATTCATCTTGGAATACATGTCCCATGACCTTGGTCTTATTTTTTCCTTTATAATGTCCTTCCACTTACATGGAAAATCAACTAAAGGATGTTACAAAAACCCTAAGATCATGAACTATAATAATAAATGTTATGTACCTTGAACCTTAAAAACTATAATAAATCAATAATTATAGTCCTATTTGAAGGATAAAACTCCATTTACAATGAATATAATGTAAAAGATAATATTTGATGATACTAAGGCTAGGTCTCCTTACGATATATATAGTAGAGGACAGGTACAATTAAAATAAAATGGGACAATGAAAGGTTCTAGCCTACATAGAAATATAACAATACAAATGTGATCACTCCATATTTATAGAGTAATAAATGGTTTTAGGGTTAATATGGGTCTTATATAGGGCTTAATAGGTATTGAAATATTAGAGTAACTTTTAACAAATATATGGTAGTATTTAACCCAATAAATGAAATTCCATAACTCTTGAATTGGTATTACTTCCTCCTAACCTTGATAACCCTTATCTTCATAGTATCCACATGGATACATACTTGTCCAATATGATTGCATATGAATGCAATTTTAGTGTACCCAAAGACACACTTGGATTTCTTCTAGTACAACTAATTTTACCTTAATGCCTCAAATAATTGTTCCACGTATCTCTTAAGTTCATCCATGTTCTCACTAAATATCACAATGACATATGTGTAGACAATCATTAACTTGTCTAGGAATCATATGCATGCATTATTCATCAAGGTGCAAAACATAGCTAGAGCATTGCACAACCCAAAAGAAAAAATAATGGATTCAAAAATACCACACCTTGTCACACATACTGCCTTTAGCTCATCTCTTCCTACAATCCTAACCTTGTGTTATCTCTACCTTAGGTTATAAATTGAAGAGACCTTTTCTTTATACAATTTTTCAAAACATTATACTACAAAATGTAAGCGGTATTGGTTTTTGATGGTCTACAAGTTTAGTGCATGACATTTCAAGTATATCTTCAATTTTGGTATTCATATTTTAAAAGAGAATTGGTGCACCATATGGGGACCTAAAACGTTTGATGAAGTCAACGTTCATGAATTAAATAGCTATTGGTTCAACTCTTCCAAATCAAGTCTAGAAAGCCAATAGAGATCTCTAGGAAAGGTTATAACTAGGGTTTCAACCTCAAAAAATGGTGAATGGTATACTTAGGTGGGATTCTAGGAGAATCATCAAGTATCCAATTTGCAAACTCGTCCACCATATTAGAAATAAGTTGTGGAATAGGAATCCAACTCCTACCTCATCCACTTCTCCAATAACATTTCAAAAAGTTGAATTCTAGCCCTTGGCCACACTCTTCATGCTTAGTGTAGATACAATCCATACTTTTCCATCAGATTTCCTTGTTTTTATGCAAAAAATACAAGTCTTCCATTCACCAAATATCACTAACTTTCCCATAAATGGAATAAGGGCTCTCTACACTCTCCTTATGAATTCTTCCCCAAGAATTACTTCAATTTCATCCATATATACTATTGTAAATTCTACGTGGGCCTTCTATGTGACTTGGAAATGAAACTCTAGCCATTTTCCTAGCGTTAAAATTCATCGCTTTAATTGAAGCACCACTGGTCCAAATTTAAATTTAATTTCACTTTACAACTTCTTCTTCAAGAAGTTTCTCAAGGCATCAAAATCCACAAACGCATATACTATTCTTTGATTAAAAAATACACACAGTGGAGATGCTCAAATTTTTTCCCTTGGTTTCTAGCTAAGGTACCTATCCACTAAAAAGGATTTTCCAGGAAGTGTTTCCCGTTTTCATCTACCAAATAAGCCTAATGTGAATAACTTGTTAAAGCAAATGCACCGCAAGAAGAATAAATTGAGTTTTACCTTTTCTTGAAGTGGCCTACCAAGGGGTACCATATAGTGCCACCTTCAATAGGTTGATGCAGGAATGGTTAGGCCTAACTACAGTTGAACATGAGATACTTCAACATGTGTCCTCTATTATTTTTGTTTGAATTTTAACTTGGATAAAATGAACCTTAATATAGTGTGACACACCCAACTTGGGTGCTCTTTGTTGTTTTTCCATGACCTTGGTGTCTGGTTAGAATATTAAATCACTGATGCCACCAACCCATGAATCATAACGAAACTACTTTGCACAACAAAATATAAACAAAAGTAAATCTACTAGTGCATAAAATATAATTTTGTTTTTACAATTTTCAACGCAAATTCGTTATATTAATCAACATATAATACAATAGTCTAGGGCTCCCGTACTAGGGATAATGACCTTCATACATCCACTAATAAAAATATACAAAAATTGGGCTTGGTGTGAGTACACCAAAAACCAATCTACCCTCAACAAGATGCTCTGACCATATGGCTGATGTAGTCGACTCTCTAAACTCCTCTCAGTCGTACCCTGTGCCTTCCCGGTCCTTCGAATCCCGATCTACAACATTGCCTCTATCAACAATCTGAGTCAATGTGGTCACTGAACCTCGGCTTTCAAATATGCTCACTAGTTGTGCCTTAGTCCATTAAGGGCAAACACATTGACACTCCTATCAAGTTGTTAACAACTATGTTTGTGCAAAAATCTCAATATACCCATTGTTTCTTCTCAGCTACTTGTGGACTTCAGCCCACTATAGTCCTCATGCATTTCTCCAATGAAGACTAACATAGGGCAGAGAGGGCTACCACCTATCACTGCAAGACGCTCATCTCCCACAATGAACACAGGCTAGGAGGACTGTCCATCATTTGCTATAGAAGTCCTTCTCCACACATAATTCTAGGGCTGCTCAACTGCTCCTCTGGCTGATCAAACCTGGAGCTCAAGAACTACCACACTAGCAACCACCTAAGTCCATGAAGATGGTGCACATCGGGCTCCAACTTGGGCACTATCATGCTATCCTCCAACAAACCATAAATTCCCAATACATATTCACACTTGGTCCAGTCTCATGCTTCCCTCCAACTATTCACGAGTGATAAATAGTTGTTGTAGCATCTACCTCTAGCTAGGGCATCCTCACATCTAGGAAAACCTCCTCTTGGCTGCCAATAGACTCCATCAACTTGTCCTCTCCTAGGGCACTCATCTTCTAGCATACATCCATCACCAAGAGACCATCTGCAACCATTCTCATTGCTACTCTCTTGCCTTGATTTCTATGATTCTAGAAGGCTGGCTAGGGCACCCTATTAGTCCTAACCCACTACTCCAACAGTATGTGTTCTTTTCCCAAAGGTTGTTCCTTTTCGCTATCCAATTATAGGTAACAAACACTGCTTTAGGGTGAGGTTGCTTCTCAAATTACCCTACAACACTTATGTACCAACCAACAATAAGAATGATGCCCTTATATACGGAGACACCCCTATTCTATTTTGCAATCATCTACAAGAGTTATGGTCTATGGGATAAACCTATCTTAGGCCTAGCTTCCCTCAAAAAAGTCCCTTTCACGTGTTGTTGTAGCTTCCCTTCTTTGTGACCATGTAGTGGAGGTGACCCAGACACAATCAAGCACAAAACATACCCATACATACCTCTAATTTGTTGCGGCCTAATTTGGCTACGAAGACATAACCATGCTACCCATATATCTACCCTTAAGAACTTTCCTAGTTTCCTAAAAAATGTGACCTTCTTCCACATATAATCCACACCCTAAAACAGAGGTAACCCATGACGAAAATACAAAGAAACCTTCTCCAAAAATCGACTGCCTTGTCTCCTTTTTCTAGCCTCATATTCACACTCCAAATCATAGATATATCTTGATGTTTAATGCACTTAAGATTTATGAAATGACCTCCAACGTCACTCCATTTTATAGCCTCCATGCGCGTGTGACATTAGCCCTTAAGGGCACTCTAACATGCTGGATGACTTGTCCTAGTCCGCCTCACAACCACAGATTAACTTCAAAAATTTGTAACTCAATAAGGATAACTTGTAATTGGATGATTCTCGATGCATTGAATTTGTCTTGACATCTACTGTCATCGTCATCCATCACATATCACAATCGCGTCATGGTTTTGGTCGAAACATCGATGGGCGCAAAACCCCAAGATTGGGTTTAAAGCCCACAAGGCCACTTATGGAGCTCCTTTGTCCAAACCCTCGATCCTCCAAGCTTCGAATACCTGCCAAGCTACAAAAATCAACACTCTTGAACCAATTGTGGCTTGCAGAACAAGTCTATATCATCCTTCATTTTCATCTAGTCTCCAATAACTACCAAAACTATTATAGATAACTAAAATAAGGGTCATTCCAACACATGTGTTATTATATGTTTCTTGAATGAGTCCCCAAGCTTCCCAAGCAACTTTGTCTCCATGAAATATTACAAATCTATCTTGAACTAGTCATACAACCTTCCAAACGTACTATTTCCTTTTAGAACACGGTGAAGAGTGTCTAATAAAGTTCTAAAGATAACTTCTTGGACAAGTTGAACTTTGATATAACTTATTAGAGGTTTAATATTCTTATGCAATTTTTTTTATGTCATCATTAATTTTGTGACATTGCCTTTTCTTAGACATACCTTTGATTATTTCCATTGCATTACACCTCTTCACTTAAGGTATGCCCATAACTTCACCTTAAACTATAATATGTTATATGCAGAAGTAGGTCCAACACAACAAAGTTCATTCAACAATAATCATTTTTCTAGTCACGGCTTTAAAAAAATCTAGCAATACTTAGCAACTACCTATTGCTCATACAAAAACTATAGAAGGCATAATTGCCTTCTAAAATTGTTAATCCAACCCTTGAAGCAACCATAGGCCTATCTCCTATAGGTTTTATTTTCTTCCTTGTTTCACTTAGCTTGTGAAATTTTCCCTGTGTGTCAACTCTATAACTTAGCTCCATCACCGAGCTTTTTTACACTTTTGTAAATGAACCATCGTTTTTGAATTACACTTTAGAGCTTTTGTGACATCCCATTTTTTATATAAAACATTCCTTACACTTACAAACTCTCCAAGTCTAAAGTTAAGTTAAGTGACATTCACTAACGTTGCATCCTTTAGTGCCTTGTTTTCCAACCATCCATATATACATAAACTTACATATCTTATTCATGCATGCAATACATCCCAACTCATATATACCCATAAATCTACATATCCTACTCATATGTGCAATGCATCCCAACTCATCTATAAGCAATATAGAATAGCTCATCACTCTATTTCAGTATTATTGGATCAAATAGAGAACCTTTGACATTGTAATGTTATACAATCTAAATGAGGCGTAACGTCCTTACACTTACCATCAAAATCTAGAATCTTTGAGAAGAGCACTCTTTGAATGGACGGTATAGTTACAATATAAGACTTCCAGTATAAAAAATAGTTTTAAAACATACAAATATTACTTAGTGGGCCCCCATCGACGAAATTTATGCAATGACCATTTGCTTCCACCATGTGACGGACACCCATGCGCTTCCTCCCCGGATTCCATGGCATGTCAAATGACCCTTTTTTTAGAAGTTTCGTGGCATAACAGCGAGGATATCCACTAGGAATTGGATATTTACGATAAGGACGAAATTCTTTGAGTTAGAGACGATCTCGGCATATCTTCGTATCTTGATACATGACCCCACAATTCCGATAAATGGAAATCTGAAAACGACATTCCCTGCACTGCCATTGTTTTGGGTTCATCAAAGCTGCTTTATTTGGCATTTCCAAAATGGAAATCTGAAAACGACACTCCTAGACTGCCATTGTGTTGTGTTGGGTTCACCAAAGCTGCTTTATATGGCATTTCCTAAAATTGATTTATTTTATAACAACTTTGTGGGCCTCTATATTGTGAGTGCAAGATCGTGCGCTGTCAATTTACGACTTTTGCTTTCCAGTGAATAGCGATGTACATTTGATTAATGTTAAATACACAAACTTGGCGAATCTTTAACAAAAATATTATGAAGTGCAACCAGGAAGTACACTACTTTACTAGATACATTTAATACTCACAAGAGTTGCAACAGGTTTCTTGTTCACCTTTACACGCTTGCAACTTGTAGCACTCATGGATTCATAAATATTTATGACACAGCCATAGAATCTTTCGGAGTTTTTAACTGTATTGTTTTGGTTTGCGTGGAGTTATTGAGCAGGTTAGGTTACAGGATCAGTCTAAATTTGCTACTTAAGCAGGCTGTCTGCCTTGGCTATTCCAGATCGTTGGAGTGACTTAGGGTTCGGAAAATTAGTGTTATTGTGATTGAGCGCTGATCTGAATCGTTTCATATAAGGGCAAACGAAGATATTTTGAATACAACATAAGATATGGCGAACCAGCTTATATGAGTTAATGCAATTGTCTGTCTCTCATTGTTAGTGAGTCTACCATTCTTTCTGCCCTAACTGTCGCCTGGCCATTGCAGAAACTTGATGATGCTTGCTAGAAGAATTAAGGCACGATGCATTAATTTTTCCAGTAATGGTCATCAAGCTCCTACAACCCGGCGATATTGCGGATTTAAAGAGTGGCACACTCACAAACAAAGCCTGGCTGATAATTGGGCCTCATCTGAGCCTTTTCTCCACATCTTTATAAATAACGTCCAAGACTTTGAGCTATGTGTCAGCAAGGAAGTTTCAGTCTGAGGATGTGGTCCAACAGTTTAGTGGTGAGTTTGGTCTCCCATGTCGCCTGGTGAGTTTGGTCTCCACATATCTCTTGGTCTAATAGCAAATTTGGTCTTTACCGGGTTTTTTAGTCCAATCTCAAACAAGATTATATATACCTGAAAGCTGCTCTAATTTCTTCAAGTGAAAAAGTTGTGTTCATAATCTGAATCAGCAATCAGAGAGCAAGATTGTTAATGAAATTTCTTCGATTGTAATAAGGACTTTAGTTGGTTGAATTTTTCACTGCAGAAATGTTCAGTTGCATATTTTGAAATTTGACATAGGGTGGTTATGCAATTTATCGAGTCCTTGTCCGTCTTCACTTCAGAACTGTTCAGTCGCATATTTCGAAATTTGACGTAGGGGGTTATGCAATTTATCGAGTCCTTGTTGAGTTGGATATTTTGAAATTTGATATAGGGTGGTTATGCAATTTATCGAGTCCTTGTCCATCTTCACTTCAGAAATGTTCAGTTGCATATTTCGAAATTTGAGGTAGGGTAGTTATGCAATTTATCGAGTCCTTGTTGAGTTGGATATTTTGAAATTTGACATAGGGTGGTTATGCAATTTATCCAGTCCTTGTTTGTCAAATTTTCAATACAATCCTGAATTGTAGGTTTTGAAAATCTTAAACCGCAAATTTTGAAAATATTTAGAAATATGAGAAAGAGTGATTACACTGGTCAAATTCTGATTTTTAAAAAAATCTACCATTAAGATAAAGATCCTAATAAATACTATCAGGGTTTGCTGTGTTTTTTCCAACTATATGCTGATTTTGGTGGCAAGAAGATGTTGGTAGGTTCAGGTATTGTAAATCAGACTACATTGAGGTTCTCGCAACTGGCAAGGATCTTTACACTGCTTGATTTTTTCCATAATAAGTGGATAAAATAAAAGTCGCCGTTATTCTGTTTTTAATATTGAATAAATTGTTTTTAAAATCGTATGATTGTCTGTTTAATTATAATCAAGTCAAAGAAATAGAAGCACAACTCTGTTTTATTGGCTAGGAAGATCGGGTTTAATGATTTTTAAATATTAGCGTTGTGTATGATTAAATTTTCTTTTTCGTTGAGATGATTTTTAAATATTAGGGTTGTATCTGATTAAATTTTCCATTTCGTTGAGAAACGGACTAATAGGTTTGGCGCAGGAGGATAACGTTTATTGGTTTTTAAATATTTGGGCTGTGTGGGATTAAATTTTCCTTTTCGGATTTTTTTATGTACAGTTCCTTGTAAAATATTCAAGTATACTAGCACACCTAGTAATTAAATTAAGTGGTTGAGATGAACGCGGATAAGTATTCATAGTAAGAGCATCTATAATCATTTGAATTGAATCAAATTCTCCATGTATTCCCTCTTCATATCATGAATTGAATCGAATTCTCCATGTATTCCCTGTTCATATCATTTTACAGTGAATGTACCCACTATCATCGAAATATGACCGAACGCCCATGCATTAATCATTTGTATTATTTTTCATTTGATAAAACATTTATAATACATGTTATTTATTATTTATCATAATAGACAGAAAGATAAATCGATTGGGAAATGATAAACATATAGGTTTAGGACTAATCATTCGAATTGAATCTAATTCTCTGTATATTCCTTATCTATATCATTTTACAGTGAGAGAATGAATTATTTAAATTTCATCCAACTTTTTATACAGCCATAATTTATATCATTCGTTATTTCGATAAGGCAATTTATCATTTGATCATATCTCTATATGAGAATGTAAATAGATTTAGAAATCATAAAAATGTCAAAAAATAATATTCAATTTAATAATAATCGTTTACAGATACAAATTTAGAAATAATAAATGTATAACTTTGGAAATGTAAGAAAACTAATATTCGAAATGTAAAAATGTAAAAGAATTAATATTAAACATGACATGAATTTAAAAAAAATCAACGTCTTTAATTCCTAATTACCAAACTGAAATTGATTTCTGAAAATAAAATTGAAAATTTTAAACTATTATATTTTTATTTAAAATAATTTTATACCACCTTTTAATAATACTCTTATATCATAAAATTCCTCATACCAAATCGAATTTGAAATTTCTAATGGGGCGTTAAAATTGAAAAATTGAAAATTATTATATTTTTATTTAAAAAAATTTTACCATTAAATTAAAGTTTCTGTGATCATTATCAAGATTTTAAGACAAGTTTTCAGTTAAAATAACATTAAAGTTTATTTGTCGCTGCATTTCGAACCATCTTGATCCTGTCAATTGTAGTGGAAGCCCAATCTAAGGTAGTAGTTTTTCTAACGGTTGTAGTGGATTGGTCACTCTATTTAACTTACTTCATAGAACCACTCTTGATGGTTCGAACCACTCTTGATGGTTCAACCCAGTAGACAAATGAATTTTGATGTGATTTTAATAAAAGGTTGTCTCAAAATATTATACTACCTTAAATACTCTTATGGCATAAATATATTATTTCCAAGGTACATGTTATGTTAAAAATATATTCATAAAAAAGAATTCCATGTCTTGTCAATATCTCCACCCATTTGCTAAGATAAAAATATAGAAATACTCTGAGGGAGTACTTTGAATTTACAGAGGAAATACAAGGATTCACTATAATCCAGCCGTACAATTTCAAATTTTTGTTGTTGTTTAAAATAATTTTTAAATACATAAATAGATTCAGCACCTTAAAAAACAATTATACAATTTAAACTTAAATTTTTAAAAATTTCTGTTTAATTATGATTAAAAATATCTAAAATAAATATCATTAAAAAATCATTTCATCTGAACTCTATCACAAACCTCCACCTACTGAGTAATTTCATCTATAAACTGAACTCTACCACAAACCTCCACCTACTGAGTAAAAATCTTAATGATAGCTCTTTTGTCTCCATGTTTTTACAAAGGCCGATCGAGAAAGTATGCTGGCAAAACCCAATGGGGAAAACAAATAACGGCTATCCTACCAGGCATTAAACAGAATAGATCTCAGCAGAATATATTTTCCAGCTTCTGAGAGTGCAGTTTTATCACAATAATAAAACCAGCGAGAGATTTTTTGTGCTAGCATATTCTAGTGTAATTTATGTATGTCGATAGAGCTTTAATTT
>APFE030356962.1:169225-197734 GCA_000404065.3 Pinus taeda | reverse complement strand
CCATTTACTTTATATAAGCTCAGCGAAAAAAAAAAAAACTTTTAAACCAAAATTTCCCATTTTTAAATCCTTAAAAAGCCAATACAATGAACTCCCTTTTTAATATAATATGCTCTCCTTTTTCATACAATAGGCCTTTAAAATATTTAAGCCAAAATACTTCTTTTAAAAAAACAGATACCTTTTTAAATCCTTAAAAAACCAATACAATAAACTCCCTTTTTAATACAACAGGCTCTCCTTTTTAATACAATAGGCCTTTAAAATCTTTTAACCAAAACACTCCTTTAAAAAAAACAGAACCTTTTAACCAAAACATTTCTTTTAAAAAAAACGGACCTTTTTAAACACTTCGAGATTCATTCAACATGGGCTTTCAACTTAAAAATTACCATGACAAAAAGGATGAACCTTTGAAAAATCGTGAAGGTTTCGTTTGAAGACTTCGAATAACTTCGTGGAGCCCTGCTACCTCGTGACCTCTGCCACAGATCACCGTTTGGCTACTTGTGCTTTCCGAAACAAAGTTTGAGCCAATAATAAGAGGATTTCAAACAACTTAGCCTATTATACCATTTTTTATAATTCGGCCTCGTATTAAGAGGCGTGAGTACCTTTTATAAAAAATCGTGATTTGCGCCGCTCCCACGGAATTTTGTGGTGAGTTTTGGGCATTCCTTCTACTCACGGGGTGCAGAGATTTCAAATTTTCTACGTTTGCGATTTTTTACGCAGTTTCTTCTTAATTGAGATGCGAAATTGACACACTCAGTTCTTTTGACAGATGCACAATTACTGCATTTCTTTTTCTTCACAGGTGCATAATTCAGGTACTTTCTCCTCGGCCTCTCATTATCATTGTTTCTTTTTTGCAAGCCCAATTTTTTTGAAGCGCAGTTGTCTTTGGAGTCTTATGCCTCTCATTATCATTGTTTCTTTTTTGCAAGCCCAATTTTTTTGAAGCGCAGTTGTCTTTGGAGTCTTATGCGACCGGATGGTTCTTCTCTTTGCTGCCTTCAAAGAGTTTTATGCATTGTACTCTATGATACCATGACAAAGAATGGAGAGAAAATATGAGGCAAAGGATTGCTTCTCTCAATATTACGAATCAATTAAATAAAATTACATGAGAAATATTAATTATAACTGAAACTAAATGAAACTCGACTAAATGAAACTAAACTAAGACAAATAGATAAACGGTTTTAATTTTGGAATTAGATTCTCTAACAAAATAACCTAATTATATAATTGAAATATCAACTAATAACAATGGGATAAACTAATAGTTAATAACAAATATTTATTGCCAAATATGAAGGAAAAGTGTATTCTATAAAGCTAAACTAAAGTTATTGTCATCCTGATTTGTTATTGACTCTTTAGTTTCACAAAGTATTGCAATTTCTTTCATGTAATGGTATAAAATTATCCTAGAATCCATCTTTCCCCATCCTTTTTCTCTTACCCTCACTTGGCACTTCCTAAATGGAAATCTGAAAACGACATTCCTAGACTGCCATTGTTGTGGCTTTACCAGAGCTGCTTTATTTGGCACTTCCTAAAATTGATTTAATTTTATGTCAACTTTACGGGCCTCTATATTGTGAGTGCGAGATCATGCGCTGTCCATTTAGTACTTTTGCTTTCCAGTAAATAGCCATGAAGATTTGATTAATGTTAAATGCACACAAACCTGGCAACATGTCTGTATGGAATCTTTAACAAAATTACTTTGCAAGTGCAACCAGAACTACACCACTTTGCTAGACACATTTAATAGTCACAACAGTTTCAATACGTTTCCTGTTCACCTTTACACGTTTTAAAGAAGTAGCACTCATGAATTAAAAAATATTACGTTTTGAAGAAGTAGCACTAATGAATTCAAAAATATTATGACAGAGCCATAGATTCTTTCGAATATTTTACTGTATTGTTTTGATATGCGTGGAGTTATTGAGCACGTTAGGTTACAGAACCGATCTAATTTGCTACTGTTTCTACTTTGGCTATTCCAGTTCGTTGCAGTGATTTAGAGTTCGGAAAATTAGTGTTATTGTGATTGAGCGCTGATCTGAATCGTTTCATATAAGGGAAAACGAAGAGATTTTGAATCCAACATTAGAGATGGCGAACCAGCTTATATGGGTTAATTCAATTGTCAGCCCCTCGTTGCTGGTAAGTCTGCCATTCTTTCAGCTTCTATTGTAGTTTGGCTGCTGCATAAACTTGATAACACTTACTAGAAAAATTAAGGCACCATGAATTAATTTTTACAGTAATGGTCATCAAGCTCCTATAACGAACAGGGGATATTGCGGATCTAAAGAGTGGTACGCTAACAAACAACGCCTGGTTGATAATTGGTACCCACCTAAGCGTGTTCTTCACATCCTTATAAACAATGTCGAAGACTTTGAGCTTCGTATCTAGAATCAGAATCAGAGGGCAGGATTGGTAACAAAATTTTCCCGATTATAAGAGGTAGGTTAATTGGTTGAATTGATCATTGTAGACATCATTTTCTGTCTTTGATATGACGATGATTTTATTCAAAATAATAAATAATAGTAAACCAGTTGAAAGATTTTATCCAAAATAATAGTAAACAAGTTGAATATAGGAATTTAAATTTTTATTAGCCGAAATTAACTGGATTGTAGATTTTGAGAATATTTCAAAAGTAGTTACATAATTGATGTCCTTTTTGTTTGTTAAATTTTCAAACACTTTCTTAATCTGCAATCAAGATAAAGAGGATCATAATAAATGTAATCAGTGTTTACTGTTTTCTTCACAAAGAATGAGTATAGAAAATGGAGCAGAGATTGCTCTTTTCAGTATTTAAAATAGTTAAATAGAATACATTGAAAACATCAACAATAAGTTACTGGAGTGAAACCAGACTAAACTGAAGTAAAACTAAACTCATTGTGACACCTAGCAGACAATGAAATCCAAAGTTATGGCACCTACCAGACAATGAGATTAATATCTCAACATCCCCTCCTAATGTCAATTGTTACAAGTAGAGGCACTTATCATGCTTAATTGCTATTTTTGAAATTCAAATACATTTTGAAATTCAAGTACATTTTTTCCCAATGGATTTGTGAAAATATTTTCAAGTTGATCTTTGGAACCACAAAAAAGTACTATGTCCCCATCATTGACAAGCTCACGGATGAAATGAAAACGTGTGTCAATGTGCTTGCTCTTTTTGTGGAAAAACGTGTGTCAATGTGCTTGCTCTTTTTGTGGAAAACATAATTTTTTGATAAAGAAATTGTTAAGTTATTGTCACAGCAAATAGGAGTTCGCTCATTCTGAACATTTGAAATATTTTTCAATAATCTTCTCAACCACATTGCTTGACAAGCTATTGAATTTGCTGCAACATATTTTGTTTATGCATAAGATATTGAAATGATTCACTGTTTCTTGGATGCTCATGAAATCAAATTGGTTCGAAGATGAAATGCATACCCTAAGATATTTTTTCTATCATCTAGACTACTTGCATAATCGTTGTGTATAACCTGAAACTGAACAATTTTTATAATATATGTAGAACAAACCATAGTCTATGGTCCCTAAAATATACCTTAAATCCTCTTTACAACCTTCCAATGAGAAATCTTAGTTGACTGCATAAACCTCGAGACAAGACTTCCTGCAAACATTATATTAGGTCTAGTTGAAGTGAGATATAACAAACTACCAACTAGACTTTTATACAGTGTGGCATCATTGATGATGCTACATCTTTCTCTCTCAACTTGGTGCCTCAAGAAATTGGTGTATGAACTTGTTTGCAATTGGTCATTCTAAACTTTTGGATGATATTAGTGACATATTTTTGTTGACCAACAAAAATGGCATTAGCAGATTGTTGTTTGAATGCCTAAAAAGTATTTCATGATGCCTAGATAAGTCATATCAAACTCTATTTGCATTTCTTCTTTGAAATATTTTAACATAATATTCCCTCTATAAAGAAAATCATCTGTGTAAAGGCATACAATAAGAATTTTATGTTCATGAGTTTTGGTATACAAAGTTGGCTCATAACTGCTTCTGCAAAAACCACTTTTGATGAGATAGGTGTCGATGTGACTATACCAAGCTCTTGGAGCTTGTTTCAAACCATACAAAGATTTCTTAAATCTGTATACCTTATGCTCCTATCATGGAACTTCAAAACTAGGAGGTTTCTCTACATAAACTTCTTCCTACAATATACCATTTAGGAAGGCATATTTTACATCAAGCTGATAGAATTCCCATTTGTGTTGAGTTGTTGTGGATCAAATGATTCTGACATTGTCTAACCTTACTACTAGAGCAAAGGTTTCACCATAGTTGACACCAAACTATTGTGAGAATCCTTTGGCAACCAACCTTGCCTTATATTTCTCAATTTCTCCTTTTTCATTCATCCTAGTCTTATATATCCATTTTACACCCATTATGGTTTTGTCTCTTGGGAGATCAACTAATTCTAGAGTATGGTTCTTCTCTATGGAAACCATTTCTTAGCTCATTGCCTCAACCCAATGCTTTTCTTTAACTACTTCAAAATGGGTTGGTTGAGATGAAAGAAATGTAAACATATTTTGCTGGTCAAACTCATGCTCCTGCACATATATTTCTCTTATGCATCTTGTTTTTTGACTGTCCTATGAAGATGTTGAATCACTGGTGTATTCACTACTTGAAGATGTACCATTTTAAGAATGGAATGGCTCTTCTTGAACTTGCAATCTTGGTAGCTATGGTGGATAAAAACACTGATTTGAAGCTTCATCAACATGATCAGACCAAGATTTATTTTCAAAAAAATTAACATTTGTGCTTAAAAAAAACTTCTTGGTAACTAGATTGTAAATTTTGTAGGCCTTTGACTACTCACTATAGCTTATGAAAATACATCTTTTACTCCTATCATCAAGCTTCTTTCTTCGCTGCTCAGGAACATGTGAAAATGATACCGATCAAAAAAATTATAAAGTGAGATACATTTAACTCTTTAGAATCCCATTATGCTTAATCTATTGCATATTGGAGACTCGCTGTTAAATATATGTTGATAACATACATGTTTTTTGAAATTTCTTCAGCCCAATAGTCATTCCAGAAATTCATCTTACAAAGCATACATCTGGCCATGTTCATGATCAACTTATTTTTCCTTTTTGCTAATCCATTCTGCCATGGAGTATATCTTGTTGTGTTTTGCACTATGATTCCTTGATGTTGACAAAACCTTTGAAGTCGTTGGAGCTGTACTCTCCTCCTCCATCTGAGCTGAGGACCTTTAAAGGATTTCCACTCTATTTTTCTACTTCTACTTTGAATTCATTGAATCTTGAGAATGTATCTGATTTATTTTTGAGAAAGTGAATTTGTGTCTTCCTACTATAATCACCAATGAAGGTTAGAAAATAAATACTACCACCAATCAAATATTTTTGCATTGGGCCACATATATCTGTATGGACTAGGTCTAAAGTTCTTTTTCTCTAGAGGAATATGTGTGAAATCTATCTCTTTTATTGTTGGATAGAACAAAAGTTTCAAGATTACAGCCTTTTTCATTCATAACAAGGATACTGATGACGAATGATTTTTTATGAAGCAGACTTAGACTCTTGAGTGGGATATGACCATAGATAGAATTCCAAAGCTGAGAATCATTTATTCTTGACACATGGTGGACAAAAGACTGTGAGAGATTTTAACTTCTAAGAGTCAAGATTAACATCCTATACTTGGTTTTTTCAACGTTCATTATTAGTTTTCTAGTGGGTGATTTGTCATAGACATACCATGTGTTTCCTTTGAATATTACATAATAACCATGTTCCATCAATTGACTTACACTAATGAGGTTATGTTCCATATGTGGAACATAATAAACACTAGGTATGTATTTCTATTGATCCTGTTTAGTAAGAATAGGGACAATTTCTTTCCCTTCAGCTTTAATATAGGAATGATCTCCAAGATTAATTTCAGATGTTATTGAAGCATCAAGATAAGAAAGTAGATTTTTGCTACATGTAATATGATTGTTGCAGCCACTGTCTAACAACCAAAGGTCATCACTATGAGTTTCTTCAGATAGATGGAAAGAAAGAAACATTGTTTCATAGGATTCTCCATCATTGTTGGAGAGATGGACACTACCTCTTTGTTGATGTGACTATTTGTTTCTACATTCATGTTCATAATGCCCAAATATCTTGCAGTAATAACATTAAACAATAGATTTGTTCCATATTCCCCTTCTCTGTGTTGAGTTTTATGGATATCTCCACTTCTCTGCTGCATGATGATATTCTGATCTGCCTCTGCAACGTCCTCTGCCTTGCTTGCTACTGCAACTATATCCTCTACCAAAAGAGAGTTGTGATTTTGATTTGTAACTGAAAACTTTAAGATTTGAATAAATTTCATGTAAAATTTATATTTGTTTTGTGCAACAGATCAATTTACTAAACAAATAAACATGTGATTTTTAACCAAATTTTACAGTCAAAATAGAGATAAATAACCATATATCCAACACATAACACAAAACTCCTAGGCTACAACTCCTGGTCCAACTTCCAATATAGGGCCTCTTTCATTAAGTGCTCAAAAATGTGTTTATATGGTTGTACAAATGATCAAACAATAAAATTGATGTCTCTAATGGATCCATCACTGTCAAAAACCCCCATCTAGGTTATTTCTGCACCACATTTGGCAAAAAATTGAGTAATTTATACCTGTTACAAGTTCTTTCCCAATTCCATAGCTAATCATCCTCCAATTTGACCCAAATCTAGCTTGAGTGCCCCAAAACCAAAAATGGCACACAAAAATGGCATACAGTCCCGCTTGATAGAGGAAATTGTAGGATTGTTAATCCACCCATTAAGCCCCCAATTTCAAAACTTTCGGCCATGTTGGCCCATGCAACCACATTGGGGGCCGAGATTCCAAGGCCTAACTCTGCACCCTTTGGTTTTTCTGCGCTCCTAGTCATATTGGGTCCCGGTGACTTGGGATCGGCCCCCTTAATCCATGTGCTCTCCTGGCTCTATTGCCTATCACGTTTCCTTGGGGTTGGACCTTGCTCATTTCCATGCCCATGGTCATGTACAGGGTCATGTGACACTAGAACTGGCCCCTTTTCTTATGCCTCCAGACTTGAGCGCTGGCCTTCGATGGTGATATACTTTGAGTGCAGTGGTCGTGAGCCGGGCTAAGGCCTATCCTCTTAGCCCCTCCGCTTACAGTCCCATGGGCACTGGGTGGCTATGGGATAGGGCTTAACCTAATCCCCTCCCCTAATGACGCTCTTTGAAAACTTTAAATAGTGGTTCTAACCACTTTGATTAAGAACCAATGTATGGCATAGTTGCATGGGTTTGTTGTTGTTGTGGCGGTCACAAGTTCGAATCCCTCAGCCTCCAACCAAATTTTTGAACCAACCTGTAGAGGCCATGTGGAAACCACTAGTTGGTCCACGTGGCCCTCCATTATTGGACCCAATTACATAGTTAACAACCTTAAATAATAGAAAATTCAGATCCTTGGAGGAATTCAAAAAGTTTATGAACATTAGGAATTTGATTTTTTTATACCAATTTGGTAGGGCCATGTGGTAGCCTGCCACTGGCCCAAATTGTCTAGTGACCTATCCTTTTTGCCAAAATTTACTTGTTTGGGAATTCGACCAAAACTCAATATCGAGAGCATATGATATTGGTTTTCAACGATTCAAGTTGCGTTGGATTCATATCATCGAGATCTATTTTCCATTCAAGTTTCAAGCTCTATCCTACACTTACAATTTTGAGCACTAATTTGATCCCCTAGATCACTACTCCACACTGGAAGCTTTTGAACCTCCAAAATCTCATTTTCAGTAAAAGAGGGTATAGTTCCCTCACCCTTCTAATATTAATCCACTTATCTTTGCTTGGATTTGTCACTTTGAGATTTTCATGAAAGTACATCACCTTCCCTGATTTTGGAGTCCTTGTCTTGTTGTTAAAGATGAGATATTGTTGCAATTTCCAAAGATCTTCACAAAAGAAAACTTCCCTTGAAGGAATATAAACATTCCCTCCTTAGTCTTCAATCAAAGGAAACTTATTCAATTTCAAATTTACTTCACCTTGAACATCATCACCATAATCATGCTTACCATGTCTAGTCTTGAACTTGGCTAGACTCTTTACCAAATGTGATCATTGTTGCCATGCACCATCCTTCTTCAAAGCCAAAACATTATGAAACCCATAAGAAGATGTTTTGGGACCAATGTCATCTTTGTCAAATATCATTTTCATTTTTTTTTTTACCTCTGCATGCTTTGACACTCGTATCTTGTTCACACCAATGTTCAACAATGAAGAATCCTGCTACAATTGCACTTCATTTTGTTTACCTTTTTTAGGAGGCAACTTGTTCGACTCCCAAAACATCTTATCACATGAATTACAAACCTCAATGAAATCATTTAAAGCTTGATTCATATCCTTAAAATGCTTTAGGTTCCTCAACATCTTCATGCTTGAACATTAACAATGCAAAATTTTGACTAGCATTAACAATCCTCTTCATTTGCCCAACATTTACTAGAGATAAACTCAATTTCTTATTATGTGCTCTAACAATGTATTCAATCCCATTCTTGAACAAATGATATTTGTTCTCATGGAGATGAAAAATATCTATCCTGTCATAAATATATGGACTTCCCAAAATAATACCACATATATTAGGTGGAACAACATCAAGTTCAACTTCATTAAGAAAGTTTGCAATGATTGCAAATCTAAGTACTATGCATTTCCTTGTCACTTGCAATTTTGCATTCTCAGATACCCAAGCTAAAGGACAAGGTTTAGGATGAGGAATGGTTTCTAAATTCGACTTCTTGACAATTTCTTTTGAGATAATATTTTCTTGTGAACCACTATCAAACAGTGTATCTATCTTAGTATGTTTTGAAATGATTCTAATGTGGAAAAGCTTTATTCTTGTTTTTCCATATTGAGTATCATTGAGACAATTTGAAGAACTATTAATTGCAATGTCCTTACCTTTCGAACCCATGGTTGTGATATTTGTTTCATCGCTAGAGTTAGAATCTAAATTGTGTTTTGTAGTTGCAACAATATTGTCTTTCTCGTTATTAAAATTTTTGGGCATCATTTCAGGATGAAGTTTCCAACAATGTTCTTCATCATGGCTGTCTTTAGAACAATGTTTACATTTGAGCTTTTCTCCTTATTTCTTGAATGCAACATTCTTCTTATCCTTGCCTTTAAATTTCCATTTTCCTTTATCTCCATACTTGAATGACTTCTCACTAGTTTCTTAAAAAACATTTTTCCCTCTTGCCTATAAATGAGTTTCTTGTATGCAAACTTCATCTAGTTTTGTAGGGTTAAACATGCGAATGGTATGTCTCAAGTAGCTTTGCAATCCTCTAATGTATTTGAGAAAAATGTCTTGAGAGGAAAAATCTATACCCAAAATCAAAGCTCTTTTCCTAAATTCTTGAGTATAACTTTACACATTTTGCCTCTTATCTTGCTTAAAGTTTTTCCAATCCATGATACTTTTTGCATGTATTCTAATGAATAAAAGTTTCTTCTTATTACAACAATAGAATCATTCCAAGAGGATTAAACCTTACAGTGTTTCTTCATGTCCTCTTGAGTTTTACCTTCCCACCAAATAAGTGTTGCACCTTCCAATCTAAGAGTAGCAAGCAGAATTTTGGTCTCATCATTTTTTATTCTTTGTATCCTGCAATACACTTCAATCTGATGAACCTAATTATCTAATTTTTCAGCATCTACCTCCCCATTGTACATAGGAAATTCAAAATTAATATCAAGCTTTATCAAAGGAGTTTTAGCATGTCATTTTGGAAAATTTGGAGGTGTTTGTGAAAGGGTAAAAGGAGTGGAAGATGAGGATGATGATGATGGAGGTGAAGGTGGTGATTTGTCTACCATTCTCTACATTCCCTTTTGGAGGCTTGTCTCCTTTTCCTCCATCTCCTTTTGGAGGTTTTGAGCTCTCCGCATATATCCTTGCATTTCTCTCTTCATAAGCAACCTGAACCATTTCATACACCTCAAACAATTCTTTTCTGAAACTTCTGTCACCTTCAAACATCTCTTCAAGACCTTCGTCATGTGCCATGACTATTGAAGCTTGAAGTGTATTTTTTCTACTTGAAACAATTTCAGATCTTGGCTCCACAAGTTCTCCTTCTCCTCTTTTAAGCTTCAACCTTGTAAGCATCACAAAAACACTTGCAAACAAATAAAACCTTCACAATAACCTCTTATCTGATACCAAAATGATATGTAATTGAAAACTTGAAGATTTGAATGAATTGCAAGTAAAATTTATATGTGTTTTATGCAATGGATCAATTTACTAAACACATAAACAAGTGATTTTTAACCAAAATTTATAGCCAAAAATGGAGACAAATAACCATATCTGAAACACATAACAAAGAAATGATAAAGGAGTTCACCCCTCTCTTGGGCTACATCTTCTAGTCTAACTTCCAATATAGGGCCTCTTTCATTAAGTGATCAAACGTGTGTTTACATGGTTGTACAATGGTTAAACAACAAAATTGATGTCTCCAATGAATCCAACACTATTAAAAACCCCCTTTGGGTTCTATATGCACCTCATTTGGTGAAAAATTGAGTAATTTATGCTTGTTACAAGTTTTTGCGTAATTCCAAAGGTAATCATCCTCCAATTTGACCCAAATTTTGCTTGAGCACCCCAAACCCAGAACTGACGCACAAAACTAGACTACAATCCTACTTGACGAGCAAAATTGTAGGATCATTAGTCTGCCCACTAAACCCATAATTCCAAAATTTTCAATCATGTTAACATGCGGGATTGAGATTCCAAGGCCTAACTTAGCTCCCTCTGGTTTTGTTGTGCTCCTGGTCACATTGGGTCCTAGTGACCTTGGGCTGGCCCCCTTACTCGGTGTTCTCTCTGTTGGAAATAATACTGAGACGGGGGTGAATCAGTATTATGAAATAAATAATTTTTTCATTTCATACTCAGATTTATATACGCTACTTCAATGAAGGTTACACGCGTGTACACACAACTTTCTTTAAAGGAACCAACGTATATCAAACAAACTTATGATTCAGTTAGTTCATCATATGTTGATCTTTAATGAGTACATCAATACTTCATTAACCATATAAAAAATAAACATGTGTATTAATAACAGAATAAACCATCACACATAAGCAACACACTTGAACACCAAGATTTAAGGTGGAAACCCAATGCGGGACAAAAACCACCTATTGTTGTCTTCTTTTAATATAAGAAAAACATGTTTACAATCTTGTACAGGTGCAGACTCATACCGATACGCAGGAACCCACCTGTAGAAGGCTACAACCTTCCCCCATTCTCTAGCTTCTACTGGAAGGGAGCTACAAACCCCTAGCTCTTGTACGAGCCGATCCGTTTACTAGTACATAGCCATTGACCTACAGAAGACTCCAACCTTCACTCGTTTTCCAACTGCTACTGGAAGGGAGCTCCAAATCCCTGGGTCTTGTGTTAGCCAATATGTTTACTAGTACATAGGCATCGACCTATAGAATGCTACAACATTCACTTCATCCTCCAGGGACCATGTTTCATAAATTTTTAGACTAGATGCTCCTGGAATACAACACTACAATTTGAAGGCCACATTTCATCAAATTTTCATATTGGACCCATCAACAACATTGAAACTGAAAACCAATCACCACTTTTATAAAACCAATCATTGAAATCCCATCATCACTCAAGCAAATCACAATCAATCACTCTGAAGATTTAGAACATTATCCCCAAAACACAGTCACCAGAACACAGAGCAGAACCCAGAACTCTATATCTACAACCAGAACCAACTGCAACTTCAAACATTATATTTCATAATGTATATGCTACTTCAATGTGCCGAACCAACATGTATACATGATTTTACCAAAGTGAACCAGCGTATAGATCTACAAATGCTAACTTAAAACATTACAACTATTCCAGACTTTAGTCATACCCAGATCATAACATTTACAGTGTAAATCATGTCTTATCATTCAGATCTAGACTATCCATGATCAAAGCATATAATAATAATTCATTTTAGGTCTCATGATCCTAATCAATCATTAGATCTCATCCCCCATCAACTGCTAAGGTTCATCCTTAGTTCAGATTAAGAAAAGCACCATAAACCCATAACATGCATATTTTCTTTTGATCTCACTCTTCATAAGATATTCTTTACTTGCACTTTGGCCTAATGATCTTCTCCTCCTTATATAGTTTTAGGGCTTTCTCAATACCTTGGACCAAAACCATTTAAGACCGATACCTTGGACCAAATACCTAGGGTCAATAGATCAGACCAAATACCTTGGACCAAATATCTTGGACTAATACCTTGGACCAAAATGCCCTGGACCAAATACCTCAGACCAAAACCTTGGTTTTGCAAAAATGTTCATGCTTTTCCTCCTGTGGGAGTGCGTGTATACGTATACGCTCCTTTTGTTCCATTAATCCACGTCTATACACTGCTTGGACAAGGTGAACCAACGTATACTTTTTAAACCGATCTCTTTCTTCAATCTTTGGAGTTCGATCTGTAAGTTAACTTGTTCCACTGTGAATTGTCATTTGTGTGTGTTTCCATAAAGGACAACACCTGTATCATAATCACAACAATCTCCCCCTTTTGAATTGATTGCAACAACAACACCAAGACATTCTCCCCCTTTGACATCAAGGGCAAAGGGCAGACTAAGATATTATCCCCCTTTGATATACATTATGCTATCCATGCTCCCCATGAGTATATGCTGAATTCTCTGATTAAGCTCCCCCTGAGTATATGCTGAATTCTCTGATTAAGCTCCCCCTTCGTACACGCTGAGATGCACTAAACCATCCATTCTCCCCCTGAGCACATGCAAAGTCTGCAAAAAATATTTTTCAAAGGAATAACATGACTCTTTAACTCAACTAAGTGAGTATGAACTTCCTATCACCAATGACTCATACATACATCAATCTCCAAACCAAGTGGGGACAAACAAAATTTGACTCATCCACCCAACCAAGTGGAGATATACAAAATGTTTATACATGACTGAAATCACAGTTATTACATCATCCTTCCCATGCATAGCGGGGTTACAAATTAGGTCTTTTCATGACCTTTACATCAAATTATATACATGATATTTATAACAAGGACCAACAATCTAAACAAGACCATGATAGTCGTCAACAACTATCATACACCATATATGATCAACATCTGTCAGTAGCATGAAGATCAACAACCTGTATATCTCCATCATCAAAAGAGTCACTTGAATCAAACAACTATGTGGATCAAACAATATAATTATGATCATGTACCAAGCTATATAATGCCAACAATGCATTATTAGAAGCATATGCTCCCCTTGAACCTGCGCCGACTGTTTACTATCAGATCTGATCATTGCATTTGTTAGTAAGAATCATCAAGGCATCTTCATCAACCAATTATTGATCAACTTATTAAAAACTTATGTTGGGAAAAAAAACACTTCCACATATCATCAATAGATTGTAACCATCATCAATTAGAATAGAATAGACAATAGACAATTGGCTAAACCATATTAGACCCCTTTTCCTGAGTCTATTCTGCTACTTTTTCTTCAAAAAACCATATACACAACTGTGTAGCTTCTAACTTGCATATATACGTGACTTCTCTTCATAATAACTACGTATGAGAGTTGGAATATTGAAATTTTACACTTTCAGATCCCCCTGCGTCTGTTATGTGTGAAACTGAGCTAGGCCACATCTTTCTCATAACAATTCCTTCTTCTTTAATACCTTGGATTTTTATGATCTTTGCGCCTTTTGGTATGGTGGACGAAATTTTCTCTTTCATTCCTTTGCATTATCTCCAAACGTTTTACACCCATAGCATCTTACATGTTTCATATTCCTTCTATTGCAATCCATAGCTTTGTGACCAAACATATTACAAGCAAAACAATATCCCTTAAAGTATCTGGAAAATGATGATCTTTTTGTGTGATGGTCTTGACCCATTCTGCACCTGGCTGCAAAATGTCCAAAATTATGACATTTAAAACATTCAACATTATTTGTAAGAGAAAAGAAACAATTATCCCTTCCATAGTTAGGTGGAAATTTTTTTCTTTGAAGTCTTTCTTTCCTTGGTTGTTGATGAGGTTGACCTTTTATCTCCTTGTTGAGCATTTCAGATTTTTCATTGGAGTTCCTTACCTCATGTTATGAGCTAGATTCACCTCATGAAAACCAAGACCAGTCTTTATAATAGGAGAACACTGAACTTTGATGATTTCATCTAACGTTTCTGATCCTTTTGAAAATCTAAGATTCAAAGACTTTGTCTTTTCAAGTTATTTTCTTAGACTAACTACTTCACATTCTAATACTTCATTGTGTTTGTGTTTTTTAGTGAGTTGATGTGTCATTGTGTTTATGACTGTATCCTTTTTTGCCAAACTGATTTTGAGTTGACTGATTTCTTTAAGGAAATCTTCCTTTTCTAAGGCATCATTTTCATACACCATGAGTAGTTTAATTTCATGATCACCTTCATCACTATTGGAAAAGCCATCACTATGATCATGAGTATAATAAATTTTATTACCTTCTGTAAACATCTTTCCTTTGACATGAGGGCATCTAGCAGTGTAATGACCAACTCTACCACAAGCAAAGTATTTGAATGGTAGCTTACCTATGAATCTTCCAGAACCCCGTTGAAACTTCTAAACAAAATTTACCTCATCTTCTTCTTCTAAAATGTGTCATGATTCATTGTGCTATTCCTTTGCTAATGCTTTAAAAGCAGCTTCTCTCATATTTGATGGACCTCATTTTCCCATTCCAAAGGCAGTTAGGATTCCATCGAGTTGAGTCATAGTAATAGTTTGAAGATCCTATTTTTCTTCTACGACAGAAACTTTTGAATCAAAATTAGAAGACAAAGATCTCAAAATTTTCTCAACTAAAGTAGCTTCCTTTATCTCTTTGCCCAAATTTATCATATTATTTACAATCACATCTGCTCACAAGAAATAACTAGAAATTCTTTCATCACTATGCATCTTGAGAATTTCATACTCGATTATGAGAGTTCGTAGTTTAACACGTTCTACCTGCTAGTCACCTTCGTAGATCTGAATGATTATGTCCCGTATTTCCTTGGCTGTGTTTAGCTTCATGACTTTGATGAATTCTGATTCTGATAGACTTCCCAATAAGGCATTGATAGCTTCGACATTGATTTCATATGTTTTCCTTTCTGCTGGATCCATGGGGACTATTGTTGGATATTGATATCATTTCTCCACAATTTCCCAAACATCAGCTCCAAGTGACTAAAGATATGCTCTAGTTCATGTTTTCCAATATACCAAGTTGTTCCCATTGAATATTGCTGGTATGATAGATCCCATGCTTGCATGATTGTTCATTTTGAAAGATCTCCCTTAAAGCAATCAAGCTTATTCTAAAAGACTTGCTTTGATCCCAATTGTTGGAAATAATACTGAGAGGGGGTGAATCAGTATTATCAAATCAATAAATTTTTCATTTCATACTGAGATTTATATATGCTACTTCAATGAAGGTAACACGCGTGTACAGACAACTGTCTTTAAAGCAACCAACATATATCTAGCAAACTTATGATTAGGTTAATACATCATATGTTGATCTTTAATCAGTGCATCAGTACTTCATTAACCATATAAACAATAACCATTAGCGGTAATAACAGAAAAAACCATCACACATAAGCAACACACATGAACACCAAGATTTAAGGTGGAAACCAAATGCAAGAGAAAAACCACCTATTGTTGTCTTCTTTTAATATAAGAAAAACATGTTTACAATCTTGTACTGGTGTAGACACATACCAATATGCAGGGACCCACCTACAGAAGGCTACAACCTTCTCTTGTTCTCCAGCTTCTACTAGAAGGGAGATACAACCCCTTAGCTCTTGTACTAGCTAATCCATTTACTAGTACATAGGCACCAACCTACAAAAGGCTCCAACCTTCACTCATTTTCCAGCTACTACTAGAAGGGAGCTCCAAACCTCAGGTATTGTACTAGCTGATATGTTTACCAATACATAGGCAACAACCTACATAAGGCTACAACCTTCACTTCTTCTTCCAAGGAACACGTTTCATAAATTTTCAGACTAGATACTACTCAAACACAACACTACAATCTGAAGGCCACGTTTAATCAAATTTTCATACTGGGCACATCAACGACATTGAAGCTCAAAATCAATCACCACTACTATACAACCAATCACTGAAAACCTGTCATCACTCAAGAAAATTACAATCAATGAATTTGAACATTCATAACACTATCACTAGAACACAAAGCAGAATCCAAAAATTTGTATCAATAACCAGAACCAACTGCAACTTCAAAGATCATATTTCATAATGTATACGCTACTTTGATGTGCCAAACCAACATGTATACGTGCTTTTACCAAAGCGAAACAGTATATAGATATGCAAATGCTAACTCAAAACATCACAACTGTTTAAGACTTCAATCACACCCATACCATAACATTTATAATGTAAATCACACATTAGCATTCAGATCTAGACTATCCATGATCAAACCATATAATAATAATTCATTTTAGGTCTCATGATCCTGATCCATCATTAGATCCCATCCCCCATCAACCACTAAGGTTCATCCTTAGTTCAAATCAAGCAAAGCACCATAAACCCATAACATGCATATTTTCTTTTGATCTCACTTTTCATAAGATATTCATTACTTGCACTCTAGCATAATGATCTTCTCCTCCTTATATAGTTTTAGGCCTTTCTCAATACCTTGGACCAAAACCACTTAGAACCAATACCTTAGACCAAATACCAAGGGTCAATACCTTAGACCAAATATGTCAGACTAAATACCTTGGACCAATACCTTGGACCAAAACCACTTAGGACCAATACCTTGGACCAAATACCTAGGGTCAATACCTCGGACCAAATACCTCAGACAAAATATCTTGGACCAAAATACTTTGGACCAAATACCTCGGACCAAAACCTTCCTTTTCCAACATGTACACACTTTTCCTCCTGTGGGAGTGCCTATATATGTATACGCTCCTTTTGTTCCATGGTAGTGCTTAGACAAGGTGAACCACCATATACTTCTTAAATCACTCTCTTTCTTCAATCTCTATAGTCTGATTTGTAAGTTAACATGTTGCAGTGTGAATTGTCATTTGTGTGAGTTGCCATCAAGAAAACACCTGTATCATAATGCCAACACTCTCTCGGTTCTATGGCCCATCATGTGGCCTTGGGGTTGGCCCCTCCTCATTTTCACACCCATGGTCATGTATAGGGTGACCATGTGACCCTAGGACTGGCCACTTTACTTACGCCTCTAGAGTTGATCACTAGGCTCCGACGATGATATACCTTAGATGTGGTGGCTGTGGGCTAGGCTAAGGCCTAGCCCCTTGGCCCCTCCTCCTGTGGTACCATGGGCACTGCGGTCGCTAGGGGCTAGGGCTCAGCCTAACCCCCTACCCTATTGATGCTCTTTGAAAACTTTAAATAGTGGTTCTAACCACTATGGTTAAGAACCAATGTGTGGCACAATGGTACGGGTCTGTTGTTGTCTAGCTGAGGTCACAAGTTTGAATCCCTCAGCCTCCAACCAAATTTTTGAACCAATCTCCAGAGGCCATGTGGCAAGCCCTGGTTGGCCAAAATGGCCCTCCATTATTGGACCCAATTACACAATCAACAACCTTAAATAATACAAAAATTTAGATACTTGGAGAAATTAGAAAACTTTTCAACATTAGAAATTTGATTTTTTTTACCAATCTGCCGAGGCCATGTGGTAGCCTCCCACTGGCCCAAATTGTCTAGTAACTGTCATTTTTGCCAAAATTTATCTGTTTGGGAATCCAATTAGAACTTGATATGACGATCATATGATATTGGTTTTTGAACGATTCAAGTTGTGTTATATTCAGATCGCTGATATCTATCTAGTCATTCAGGTTTCGATCTTTGTCGCACACTTTCAATTTTGAGCACTAATTTGATCGCATGGATAAGTTTTGAAAGCTTGTTCCATGGAGTCTTCTGCCAAGTTAAGTCTTGTTTCGTGTGCCAAAAGTGATTCAGTGAACTGTTCCATTGAAAAAGTTGTAAAATCTTTGGATTCAAGAATGACTGTTAAAATCATGTCATATTTCTTGGGAAGGCTTTGAAGGACTTTTTCAATAATCTTTTGAGTTTGATCTGATTGACTATTCTCATGACTCTAGTCATGAACCGAGCCACATTTTCTGTGTTAGTCATGGTCATGGTTTCAAACTAAGCTCTCAATGTCTACAATTTATTAGTCTTCATTGTATCATTACCTTGATACACAACTTTCAAAATATCCCAAGCTTCTTTTGTTGTTGATGTATAGGTTATCTTGTCGAATATAGAGTAATCGACTCAGTTTTGTATCCAACATTTAGATTTGTGCTCCTTTTTTCTTAGTTTTACAATGACATTCCTCAGATTATTATTCGAGACTGCTAAATGTTCTTGGGTTGGCTCTACCTAACCGTTCGGGAGGGTATCCCAACAATTTTTTGCTTGTAGAAATGTCTTAATTCTTAAAAGCCAAAACTCATAATTTTTCCCAAACAAAATCAAAGTGTGTGACAAAGAGCTGGAAAAATCTATTTCTTTAAATACAAATGTATGCCTGATTTAAAAAAAATAATCCCCTATTAAATATAAAAAATCACCTTTATTTAAAAAGTATTTTTTAATAGAAGAGGCTCTTCTCCTTTTTTAAGTTTAAGACTTTGGAAAGATATCCATTTTTAATACAAACGACTACCCTTGATTTAAAACACCCTTTAAAAAAACTTTAAATAAAACACTTCTTTTTTTAAGATCAAAATAACCCTTTTAACTCGCATTAGCGACTTATCAAAACCAGAGTATGCTTTAACCTGAATCACTTCACAAAGATGTTCAGGTTTTGTAGTAGTAATTTGAACATAAAGAAAAAGTGTTTTCTCCTTGTAAAAGAGAAATTTGACTTTTTGGTTGACCTTGCCAAAAGAAGTTCAGCATGAACTTTTAAAATTTTTTGACGGATCAATGCTTGACTTTGTGGAGCCTTTTGTACGGCTCTGTGGATTCAACGACAGACTTAGTGGAGCCATCTCGTATGCAGTGTGGTATTGGGTTAATGCACCTCTCGAAGAGCCTCTGTTTGCATTGAGCCGCCATTGTTTCGAGTTTCGTGAGTTTGCCAGGGTCACCGCATTTCTTACTTTGAGCATGGGTGAGTTGGGCACTAAATTAATTAATGAAAGAAAAAAACTTATCCCAGTTTTAACTAAGTTAACCACCTTTCTTGCTTCGTCCTTTTCACTCGCTTACTTTTTAGTCTTTGTTGCTCTTTTTCTCGAGTCTTATACGATTTAGAGCTCTCATACCATGACAAAGAATGAATACAAAATATGAAGCAAGAATGGTTCTTTTCAGTATTTAAAATAGTTAAATATATTCTATTAAAAAACATCGACAATAAATATCTGAAATAAAATTAAATAAATAATAAAATCAAATGTAAAGACAGCTAACCGACATCTAAACAAACTATGCCCTAATTTTGGTTGCCAGAAAATGTTTGGAGATTCCGGTTCTGTAAATCAGACCACTTTGAGGTTGTCTCAACTGGCAACGATCTCTACACTGTTTGATATTTTCCACACAATAAGTGGATTATTAGTAATTAACATAGAATAAATTGTTTTTCAAATCACATGGCTGTATATTTATAAACATGTTTAACTAGAGATGGAAGCCACAACTCTATATTATTATTTCAAAATGATAAGGTTTATTGAATTTTAAATATCAAGGTTGTGTATGATTAAATTTTCCATGTCGATGTCAAGAGGGCTCATGGACTTTGGTCCATGATGATAAGGTTCATTGATTTTTCAATATTAGTGTTGTGTATGATTAAATTTTTTTTGCATTTTCCATGGATTTTTTCATGCATAATTTTTTGTAAAATATAAGTATGTAGAATAACGACCAATTAAATTTAGTGGTTAAGATGAAAGCTAATATGTATTTATAGTAAGTACATATATGTGTTGAGAATAGCAACAAGAAATGATAAAAATATAAATGTAAAAATAGCATTCAAAATATTTCAATTTTAATTTTTCCTTTAGTTAAAATTCGAATTTAGTCTCACTAGCTGCTTGAAAAATAATTAATTAATTTATCTTGAGTTAATTAGTTGGAGAAATTCAAGCTAGAAGTCTTTGTGAAGTCATGCAATAGTTATCCCTTAATTAAGGAGATAAGGATGACTTGTATTTGAGTTGTAATTAGTTAGCTCAGTTAACTGAGTTATGTCCAGTTAAATTATTTCCAAACTGTTTGAGGAACTAATTGTGAGTTCAATCAGTTGATGCATGCATGCATCAAACTAGTGTACTCCAGATAACTAAAGATTCTCTCATAAATAACTCATGCATGGCTATTCAGGGAAAGACTAAGTTTAGATTAAAGGCAAAGACATGTTACTATCAATTACATGAGTTTTCATATAAAGAAAATTCATCCATGCAGAAGGAAGAAGGTTCCTTGAGGATTGTGCAGTTTTACAAGGTGTGAGATCAATGTTACACTTGGTAACAACCAGATCACTCAGGAGAAACTGCACAAGGAAACAGGAGGCTTGGAAGGCAGAGGAGAAGTTTTTTGAGAAGCCTTGTTTGCCTGTGAGCATCCAGGAGGATTGTACTGAGAGCTAGCTAGCTGTGAAAGTTAAGGCTTTGTGTAATATTGATGTATTTCCACCTTGTATGATAATACAGATAGCAGGGTTTTTAACTGAGGCTTTCCCCAGAATATTTTTTGTGTTTCATGTGTATTGATTCTTATTCGGGTTTTTAACTGAGGCTTTCCCCAGAATATTTTTTGTGTTTCATGTGTATTGATTCTTATTCTCTGTTATAAGTGTTATTCTTGGTCTTGCTCAAATCTCTTAAGCTTTCACAATTTTGATTGTGGAAGTAGATTAAGTATTTTGCTTTAGTTATATTGCATAATCAGGTTAGTTTATAGTCAGATTTTATATATAGATATCAGAGGTAGATTTGTAGAGAATTTGCAGGAAATTCTACATGGTATCAGAGCCTAGTTTATCAGAGCAGTGAATAGTATACGAAGAAGAGAATTTGAAGTTTGAAGTTCAGGGTTGCAGGTGCAAATCAAATTCATATCTTAATTCAACGAGGTGGGACATTACGTGACTAATTGCCCATCGAAGAAGACCATGAAGGGATCTTTGGATGGATCAAAAGGTGAGGTATTAGCCTCTCAATTCAAAATGGGATTTACCCTCATTGCATGCATGGTATCATCGATGATGGGTTGTGTCTGATATATTGACATTGGACCCTCATTCCACATGACCGGTGATAAAAGTTTATTCAGTGCCTTGGAGGAGAAAGACATCAAGATGCACATAGAGATGGGTGACGATGAAAGGTTTAATGTTTAAGGAGTGGGCACTATTTCTTTTCAGAGGGAGCATGGAGCTTCTATCATGTTGACAGATGTGAAGTATGTGCCTGGACTAAATAATAACTTGGTATCGGTCACGATGTTGGATGACAAAGGCTACGATGTTGTATTTTGTAAGGGAAAGGTTTTCCTTAGACACATCACCATGGGACATGTGAAACAGATCAGTTCACGAGTTAAGAATCTGTATGCTCTTGAGGTTCAAGATGCATGCAAAGCCTTAAGGAGAAATGCCAATGTTAGAGACTTGGTGGTTGAAAGGGAGAGTAAATTACCTCTCAAATTGCATTCCAAAAGAAGTCTCAGACAATTGTGGAGGAGCAACAATTGGACATGCTAAGAGGAGACCGTGTGGAACCATCCACTCATGCAGAGACCTCCAGTAGGGGGAAATTTTGAGCCAAGTGGGCAGAGGGATCACATGCAGCCATACCTCTAGGTGTGAGGTGCGGCAATGTCAAGTGATAGTCTCAAGAAGGCTGAATTTGGGTAGGGTCCATTGAGAGGTTTCATCTCATGGATCATACCTTGCTATGGGAGCCCAAAGTACATAGTAGTGGGAGGAATCATTGGGATTGATGCAGTGAGATATCAAAGTGACAGTGGCTAGAGAAGTCAGATACTAAAGAGTGAAAATAAGGATTGAAAACATTCGAGAAAGGCTGAGTCAGTTGAAGCACATAGTTTTTCAGTCGACTAAGGTAATATCAGTCAGAAATTTTGATGACAGATGCATCGTACTGACTCAGGTTGGATATTTTTTGTTTATGTAGTTGTTGGAGAAACAACACTAGAGAGATGTACTGCATGCAAAACATTCCAAAGGTTCATGATCGGGATCGAGTTGAATTCCTTTCTTGTTGAGAGGGAGTTTTGAGAATAGCAACAAGAAATGCTAAAATAGCATTCAGAATGTTTCAATTTTAATTTGTCCTTGAATTAAAATTGAGAATTAAAATTCGAATTTAGTCTCACCAGTTGCTTGAAAAATAATTAATTAATTAATCTTGAGTTAATTAGTTGGAGAAATTCAAGCTAGAAGTCTTTGTGAAGTCATGCAACAATCATCCCTTAATTAAGGACATAAGGATGATTTGTATTTGAGTTGTAATTAGTTAGATTAGTTAATTGAGTTATGTCCAGTTAAATTAGTTCCAAACTGTTTGAGGAACTAATTGTAAGTTCAGTCAGTTAATGCATACATGCATGAAAATAGTGTACTCCAAATAACTGAAGATTCTCTCATAAATAATTCATGCATTTCCATTCATAGAAAGATCCACTTGAGATTAAAGACATGGATAGGTTACTATCAGTTTCATGAGTTTTCCTATAAAAGAAACTCATCCATGTAGAAGGAAGAAGGTTTCTTGAGGATTGTGCAGTTTTACAGGGTGTGAGATTAGTGTAAGTGATCAATGTTACACTCGATAACAGCTGGATCACCTAAGAGAAACTGCGCAAGGAAATAGGAGGTTTGGACAAAAGAGGAGAAGGTTTGTGAGAAGCCTTGTTTTCTTGTGAGCATCCAGGAGGATTGTACTGAGAGCTGACTAGCTGTGAGAGCTAAGGCTTTGTGTAATCTTGATGTATTTCCACCTTGTATGATAATACACATAGCGGGGGTTTTAGCTGAGGCTTTCTTCATGTGTATTGATTCTTCTTCTCTGTTATATGTGTTATGCTTTATCTTGCTCAAATATATTAAGCTTCTGCAAGTTTGATTGTAGAAGTAGATTAAGTATTTTTCTTTAGTTATATTGCATAATCAGGTTAATCTACAGTCATATTTTCTACAGAGATCTCAGAGATATATTTGTAGAGAATTTGTAGGAAATTCTACACTATGCTCATTCGAATTGAAGCTATATCATTTTACAGTGAAAGTACTATCATCAGAATATGACCCATTAGATTAAATAATCAAAATATCACAATTTATCTTTTTATCAAAACCTCATGAATGCATCATTTAAATTATTTTTTATTCTGATAAGATATTTATAATGCATACTATTTATTATTTAATAATAATATATAAAAAGATAAACAACATTAGAATTGATAAACCTATAAATTTAAAAATAATCATTTTTTGAATTTAAATCGTTCTCTATATCATTTTAGAGCAAGATCATCCCACATCATTTGAATTTGATCTTAATTTTCCATCTGTCCCTAACTTATATAATTTCCTATTTTGATAAGACACTTAGAATGTATTTCTTATTTGGTATCTAACAAATAAATAGATTAAAAAATGATAAATATGTAAATTTAAAGATGTAAAGAAATTAATATTGGACTTATATTTTTGTTGGAAATATATAATTAGCAATATATCTTTTGCATTGATTAGCTATCTTTATTCATAACCTTGTATCTTTGTTCTCTCATACACCATTAGATGAGTTCTATGTGACAAAACTCCTATACTAGAAAAATTTAAAATATTTTCTCGTACTTCAAGAGATTGCTCAAAGGCTAATAGTTTCAATATAGGTGTCAATGCAAGCCACAAGTTAGTTCAAATAGTGTTCACAAGTTAGTTCAAATAACGTTTCTTGTCACTTCTTTGTTCAATTCCATAGTCTATTCTTATCCAAAAGATTAGTAAGTGGTGTTGAAATTTTAAAGTAACTTTTAACAAATCTGTGGCAATATTTAACCTAATAAAGCAAACTCCTTATGTCACGAATTGTTTGTAGTTCCTTATAATTCTTGATCACCTATATCTTGATAGCATCCATATGGATGCATCCTTGTCCAATTTGATAGCTGATAAATGGACTTTTATTATGTTATGTATCCAGATCACAAAACTAAAGAAAATATAGATTGAGGACTTGAGAATTATCTTCTTCAATGAGAAACTTCTTTTTACATCATATAAATGAAAAATTATTGGATGATTCAAATGGACAAACCTTTTAGGTATATATAAGATTCTAAAGGGTCAAAATATAATTAGGGACTACATAACAATAATAATGTGAGATCTCAACAATAACAATAGTCAGCTTTTATGGGGCACAACAATAACAATATGGTGGCTATACTAGTGTTATAGGGACCCAACATACCCCTCTCCTTCAAAATAGTGTCATCCTCAACATTTGAGCAATTTCAAATGCTTTTGTATGAAATGCTCATCCTCCGATGTGGAATCTTCAACAGGTAAGTTTTTCCAATTTATGATGACATTCTTTCCCTTGGATTTGGGTAAACCTATTATAAAATCCATTTAGAACTCCGTCAAACACTGACTTGGAATGGATAATGGTTGTAAAAGGCCCGAGGTCTTAATTGACTCCACTTTATTTTGTTGGAAAACCAAACATTCTCCCACAAACTTATGAATATCTGATTTAAGGCCATCCTAAAAAAATTATTTCCTAACCCTATCGTAAGCTTTTAAAAATGTTGAGTGCCCTCTTATAGGAGAGGTGTGCAATTGCAAAATAACTTTTTCTTTGTGTTGGAAGTTCTTACATAGATATAAATAGTCTTTGTACTATAGTGAATCATTTTTCTAGATAAATGTATCAAATGCACTAGGATATTTCTACAACTTTTGAATGAGTGTCCACACTTCTTCATCATTCTTCCCTTCATCCATTGCTTCAGTTATCCAATCAGGTTGGATAATAGAAATGGCATAGAGTAATGATTCCACATTGTCATCCCTTATTGAGAGTGCATTTGCAACACCATTTTTATTCCCTTTTTCGTAGATCATTTAAAAGTTATAACCCAACATCTTTGTCACCCACTTTTGCTATTCTTGTGAAGATAATATTTGTTCCAAGAATTATTTAAGACTATCATGATCTATTTTTACCTCAAATTGTCTTCCCACTAGTTAAGGGCATCATTTCTTCACACCATGTAGTATTAACTAGGTATCACCTAAAATCTTCCAAACTAAGTCTAGAAAGTCAATAGAGAGATCTAGGAAATGTTACAACTAGGGTTTCAACCTCAAACGATGGTAAATGGTATGCCTAAATGGGAGAATGTTAGGAGAATAATCAATAATTGAATCTGCAAACTCATCAAGCATATTTGAAATCAATGGTGGAATAGAAACCCCACTCCTCCCCTATCCACTTCTCCAATAAAATTACCAAAATTTGAAACTATAGCCCTTGGCCATGGTATTCATGCTCAATGTAGATACTTTTCCATTTTAATTCCTTGTTTTTTTGCACAAAAAACAATCCTTCCATCCACTAGATACAACGAACTTTCCCATAAATGGATTGAGATCTCTTTACACTCTCTTTAAGAGTTATTTCCGAAATGAATTCAATTTTATCCATCTATACTACTGTAAAGACTACATGGCCCTTCTATGTGAATTGAAAATGTGACTCTAGGCATTTCCATACCCTTAAAATTCATCACTTTAATTGAATCATCACTAGTCAAACTTTACATTCGATTTCACTTGCCAACTTCGTATTCAAGAAGTTGCTTGAGGAATAAGAATCTACCAATGCCTATACACTATTCTTTGATTAAAAAATCCACACAATGAAGTTATTTGATTTTTTCTCCTTGGTTTCTAGCTAAGGCAACTATCCACTGCAAAGGATCTTCTAAGAGGTGTTTCCCAGTTTCATCTACCAAATTAGTCTAATGTGAATAACTTGTTAAAGGAAATGCAGTGCAACAAGAATAATTTGAGTTTTACCTTTTCCTAAAGTGGCCTAGCAAGGGGTGCCATATAGTGTCATCTTCAATATATTAATGGAGGAATGGTTAGGCCTACCTACAATTGAACATGATATACTTCAACACCTGTACTCTATTATTGTTGTATGCATCTTCACTTGGCTAAAATGAAACTTAATATATTGTGATACACCCGACTAGGGTGTTCTTGGACCAATTGTGGTTTGCAACAACAACTATATATCATCCTTCACCTTTATCTAATCTCTAACAACCACTGGAACTATTCGAGATAACTACTAAAATAAGGGTCACTCCAACAAATGAGCTATTAAATGTTTCCTCAATGAGTTCCCAAGCCTCCAATCAACTTTGTTTCTAAAAATTAGTCACGAATATATCTTGAACAAGTCATACAACCTTCCAAACCTATGATTTCTTTCTAGAACATGGAGAAGAGTATCTAAGAAAGTTCTAAAAACAACTTCTTCGAGAAGTTGAGATTTGATATAGCCTATTAGACACTTAATATTCTTACCCAATTTGTTTCTGTATGTCATCATTAATTGTGAAATGTTGCCTTGTCTTAGCGATACCTTTGCTTATTACAAGTACACTACACCTCTTCATTTAAGGTATGCCCATAGCTTCACCTTAAACTACAATATGTTATATGAAGAAGTAGGTCCAAGACAACAAAGTTCATCCAACAATAAACATATGTCTAGCTTTGGTATTAAAACATCTTATCGATATTTAGCAAATATTTTAATACTTAGCCAATGGAAAACAAAGCAAGTAACATAGTTAATTTATTTAAATAAAGCAACCAAAATACACAACTATATAAAGGCATATAAAAAAGATGCTTTTTAATCCAACCATTAAAGTAACCACATGCTCGCCTCCTATAGGTTTTATCTTCTTCCTCATTTCACTTAACTAGTGCAAATTTCCCTAATGTGTTAAACTCTAGAATCTAGCTCTATCACAAAGCTCTTTTACACTTTTGTAAATAAACAATAATTTTTAAATTATAGTTTAGATGTTTTGATGCATCCTATTTTTTTCATGTGAGACTTTCTTTACACTCCGAATCTAAAGTTAACTTAAATACCATTCACCAACTTTGTATCCTTTGTTACGTTGTTTCCAACTATCCATGTACACATAAATCTACGTATCTTACTCATACATGACATACATCCCCACTCATTAATACTAATGTATCTACATATGCTACTCATACATTCAATGCATCCCAACTCATCTGTGAACAACATAGAATAGTTCATCACTCTATTTCACTATTCCTGGGTCAAATAGACAACATTTGACATTGTAACCTTATACAATGTACGTGAGGAGGACTTACACTTACCACCAAAATCTAGAATCTTTGAGAAGGTCACTCATCTTTGAATGGACGGTATACTTAAAATATATGACTTCAACTATCAAAAATAGTTTTAAAATATATAAATATCACTTAATGTAGTTCCATTACCATTTCCTTACATCATGTGAGCCACACCCATGCGTTTCTTCCCCTCGGAATCCATGGTTTGGTTGGTGGCATAGCAACGAGGATATCCACTGGGAATTGGATGTCTACGAAAATAATAATTTCTATGAGCTACAAATCATTTTGGTATATCTTTGTATCTTGATACATGACCCAATAATTCTCATAAATGGAATTGTTGAAGAGGTCTAAGTCATTGCTAAAGTTGCACAGTTTCACCATCGCAAATTTAGAGAGGTCTTGGAGATTGAGAAAAGGCCGAAGAATCTTAATAGGTATAATCGCTGGAAAATTAACAGTTGCTGGGTCCCAGCCCTGTCTTCCTAGCCTCCTCGGTCCCTCATTTGTAAGATCTCGGGTTGGTCCTTTCCCTTTGGTTATTATAATATTTTTAAATTTAGTTAGCTTTTAGGCTTTTTTTTATTCTCAATGGTATATTTTGTTCCCCTCTATTATCTTAGTTTCTTAATATTATTCGTCTTATTAATAAGATCTTTATTAAATTATTTTCGAACCTTACTTGTATTATTT
>APFE030356962.1:136767-168616 GCA_000404065.3 Pinus taeda | reverse complement strand
AAAATTATTATTAAATAAATATACGATGTACCAATAATATTAATTTAGTTTGAATTAGTTCGTTTTTTGTATTTATATACATTTATTAATAAACAAATACCTTAGTTAAATTAACAAATAAATACTTTAATTATATAATTTACCTAATTTAACTAATTTAGTAATTAAAAAAAATTTAGGCCTGTTGGAGTCTCTGCACATACCATTTAACTTGGTTCTTCAACTTGTCTTGACGATAAACCACACTGGTTGGTTCTATGCACATACTATTTAACAAGCCAAGCTAGATTGGTTCTTCAACTTGTCCTGACGATAAACCACACTGGTTGGTTCAAAACGCGTAGACAAAAAATTATTTATGTGATTTCACCGAAAAATTCCCTAAACAAAATAAAAATTCCTAAACTACCATTATTTTGGCTTCTGCTTTATTTGGCACTCCCTGAAATTCATTTAATTTTATACCCACTTGTTGGGCCGTCCATTTACTGCTTTTGCTTTCACGTAAACAGACATGAAGATTTGATTAATGTTAAATACACACAAAGGTTCGAGTCTATGAAAAAATTGTTTTACCTACTGCAACCAGTTGCAGGAACTTCACCACTTTGCTAGATACATTTAATGGTCAGAACAGTTGCAATAGGTTTCATGTACTTCACGTTACATGCTATTGAATTCACAAATGTTTTAAAGTAGTAGCACTCCTGAATTTCACAAATATTTATGACAGAGGCATAGAATCTTTAGAGTTTTTTACTGTATTGTTTTGGTTTCCGTGGAGTTATTGAGCTCATGAGGTCACAGGATCAGTCTAATTTGCTGGTTAACCAGCCTTTCTCCCTTGGTTATTGCAGTTCGTTGCAGTGATTTACAGAACGGAAAATTTGTGTTATTGTGATTGAGCGTGATATGGCAAATCAGCGTATATGGCCTGGCTGTTGCAGAAAATTGATGATGACGCATACTGGAAAAATTAAGGCCGGCATGCCTAAAGTTTTCTAGTAATGGTCATCAAGCCTGGCTGATAATTGGAATCCAGCTATGTTGAAGACTTTGAACTATATTGGCACAATCGGCTGTTGGAATTTAATTCCAACTGCAATATAAATCGTTTGGACAAAATTTGATTTTCTGTAGATATTCTAGGTTGTTCGATGCCGTAAAGTCACTCTTGATATTTTGCACATTAATGTGCATTAAATTCACAGAATTGAATTCCCCTTTAACCACCGACTTGATTTCTTGAGAAAGACATCATCGCATTCGATACACAGATAAGCGTTAGAAAATATTTTGATTATTGTTTAAACTCAAATATGTTTTTTCCTACAAATGTAATGGAAAACAGTTCTGTTTTAAGGTTAGAAGAATATAGAGAGTTTTTTTGTGTAACCCACAGCAGTGCTAAACCTGTAATTTTCTTAGATAAAGAAAATTGGTTTGTGGAACTGAAGTGTTCCTCTTGTAATCCCTTTGTCAAGAGGAAGATGCTCTTAAGCATAATCTTTTGTGAAAATTCCTCTATGTGAGGAAGACGAATTTGTATCAGTTGGTTCATTGTTTATGAATACAAGTTATTTATGTATTGCTGTTACACCATTGCACGTTGCTGTTACACCTAAGCCGAAGATAGACTTGACGTCAAATCACCGTTGCTGTAACACCAAGAACAACAACTGAAGAAATTGCATTGCTGTTACACTAGTTTAAGCGTTGCTGAAACACCGTATTCTGCAAACGTTTTTTCGGCTATGCAAAACAGAGTATTGTTCTATTTTCCAGTTTTGTTTTGAATTATCAAAAATTCCAACTACGTTGCTGCAACACCAAACTACGTTGCTGCAACTCCAAACTGCTTTGCTGAAACACCATTTCCAGCAAACGATTTTCAGTTTTCTGTGTTAAAAACAAAGTATTAAAACAGAACATTTTTTGGTCTTTCTGATATGGAATTTACATACATTTAATTTACATAGATTTCCTAACATCGGGGCTGGACAGGTTTGGTAACGGAAATTTCTTCGATTGTAATAGGTTGTTTAGTTGGTTGAATGGTTCACTACAGACATGATTTTCTGTTGAAGATGATTTTATCTATATCATATTAAACAAGTTAAGTATAAGAATAATGAGTTGTTATAGTGAGCTATTAATTTAAAAGATGTTGTTTTCTTATATATGAGTTGGTGTTGTATAGCATTAGCTCCACTTTCTTAACATTTATGCTTACCGAAATCAATTACTTATATTTTACAAGCATATATGTAATTGTTGGGATTAATATTAAAATATTATTTTTGTGTAATTAATTTTTATCTCAATTTTTAATAAATTTTGAAACTATTTTTTACTTCCAAACTAATCATAATAAATACATTTTCTATTTATTACATTTTTCGGCAATATTGTGTTTTTGGTTAAAAAAAATGTTTGCAGATTCAGGTTTTGTAACTACTTTGACGTTATCGCAACTGGCAAGCATCTTTGCTTGATATAATAAAAGCAGCCGCTATCTCTCATTAAATTAGAATAAACTAGTTTTTAAATATGTTTAATTATAATAAATTAGAAGCCGCAGCGCGATATTATTGGCAGAAAATAATATTGATTTTGAAATATTAGTGTTAGATATTATTGACCCAGAACGATGGTTCATTGATTCTTAAATATGATGGTTGTATGATTAAATCTTCCTTTTAGCTGACAAGCGGGCTCCATTGATTTTATGCATAGTTCCTCGTAGTAATTAAATTAAGTTGTTGAGATGAATACGGATTGTTATTCATCATATAAATTTTATAGTTCGAGGATGCGCTAAGTGGGAAATTTGCTCTCCACTGGTGTTTTATGGTCCTGAAAAGAAAAGAATTATTCATAGTTCGAGCATACAATTCTCCATATATTACTTATGTATCTCATTTTACAGTAAGAGCATCCATCCACTTATTTTTCATGTATTTATAGTTAATACTATTTATTATGTGTGTATTATTATTTTATAATATATTATATATATTAAATAATTACTACAAATATAATATATTATAAATATATTCGTTTAATAGGATCCATCCCATCGAAAACATAAATATATGAAAACGGTAATAGATTTCAGAATTGATAAATATGCAAATTGAAAGACTTAGAAGGTTAAATATAAATGTGATTTAATATTATATTAAAAAGTAAACTAGTTTAAAAATAATAAAGATGTAAAATTAAAATTGCAAATTAAGACGGTAAAAAGGTAGAATCAAAATATATTAAAGGTTTTTTTAACACTTTACCATCACGGCGAATTTGATTGGTAACAACAAAAGAAATTTATAAAATACTATACCACAATTTAAAAAATTTATACCATCTTTTAATGATACTCTCATGGCATAAATATATTATTTGCAAGGTATATTTTAGGGTAGAAATATATAAAAGAAATGGTGCTGGATGACTTCCCCACAACCAGTCTGCACTCTATTCAGCACAATATTAAGGATAACTCTGTAGTTTCCATGTTTTTCTAATATGTAAAAAAAAAATTGATAATGTTTATGTGGGAAGGGTGGAAACCTATTAAGGATAGCTCTGTACTCTCCTTGTTTTTCCAAAACTCTATAAAGAAATATGTAAAAGAAATTGATAGTGTTTATCGGGCAATGTACTCTCCTTGTTTTTCCAAAACTCTATAGAGAAATATGTAAAAGAAATTGATAGTGTTTATCGGTCAATGGCGGAAACCAAGAACAAGAAGACATTAAACGGAGTACATGGTTTTGCCAGCTTCTCAGAGTGCAGTTTATGAGAACTAGCAACAGAAATTTTGTGCCAGCATATTCCAGTGTAATTTATGTCCGTAAATATTGGTTTCAATTTGTTCTCTCTATTTTTATTTTCTTACTTTTCATACCACTTATAACACCATTTACTTTTGATAGGGAAGAAAATTATTAAAAAAAAAGTTATAATAGCACTTAATTTTATATTATAAAATGGTGTGGTGTTGTGGGTTTAGTTTAAAATTAGTCAAAATTTTGGCCAAATAATGATCTTTTATTTTTGAATATATACGGATTTACTTTTTTTAAAATCTATTTGCAGGTAAAATGTATAATTCAACACAATCTTCCCATTGCAAATTCAAGTAAAAAGGTATTTCCAAAAAAAACTACAGAAATATATAAGTTTGTCCACACAACATTGCTCAAGATATCCGATGGTAGCTTTTTATCTCTCTAATACGTGTGTTTGTGCGATCTCTTCTTCGTTCCCTTCTTCGTTCCGTCGTTTCATAGTATCAAAACAGCATGTTTGTCCATGGGTTCCAGAGAGTATGCTAATCATGTGTCTGTGCCATATTCGATGGGGGAGAAAATCAAGATGGACTGGTTTTAATTAGTACTGGGGGCTGTTTCTACTTATTCCTGAATGAAATCCATGAATAGCAAATCGAGTGCGGTGCCGAAAATAAATTAAATTGCGGACTGTGAAACTTAGAGGACCCTGATATTGTCTGCTAACTCTGCGACTTTGATATTTAGAAGTGGAGATTTGGCTATGAATAAGGGAGTGTATCTGGCGTATGCATTACTCTGCGACTTTGATATTTAGAAGTGGAGATTTGGCTATGAATAAGGGAGTGTATCTGGCGTATGCATTTGGGATCAATGGAGGCTTGGATCTATATATATAAAGTTAAGGGAAATTCAAAACTTTTCTTGTTGAAGATAAGAAGCTAACCAAGGCATTAGAGCCATTCAATAGTACTGTTCATATTGCATGCAAATTAAAGATAGATACCTATGCCAACATCGATACCATTAGTGGCCTTTGCTATACAATATTGAAAAGAATTTTATGCATTGTGGCTCTCTCTTTGGAATGTTTTTCCAATAATTTGAATGCTTAACATTGCATATCAAGTAACGGAAGTAAAATTTGCACATATGTGAACAATACATGGTATTTACATTATTGAAAAGAATTCTATGCATTGTAGCTATCTCTTTCGAATGTTTTTCCAATAATTGGAATGCTTAAAATTGCATATCAACTAAAGTAACGGAAGTAAAATTTGCACATCTTGAACAATACATGGTATTTAGAATATGTTAATGTGACTTGGTATTGATGGTAAAAATGGCCTATAGCGTATTGTTTTGAATGATTGTAAACTTTAAATGCGGTACAAGTTTAATATACATTTATACTTTTCTTTCTTGTGCTGGATATGATATGATGGTTTTTTGTGAGCCTTGTTATTAAGGAAAAAAAAATAAACAATTTCGACCAAGGGTACACTCAACACTTAACCCCTTTATTCCATTTTCATGTTCCATTTATTGGAGAAGGAATGGAGATAAATCCTCCTCCATGTTGTAATCATAATTTTAATGTAAGGGCCTTTCTTTTGATGACTTACCTTGCCATGCACCTAACCTTTCATTCACTCATTTGAACTCCTTGAATACCTGTACTCTTGGGATGTTAATGTTTGTATATTCGATGTCTTTGTAATTTTTTTCAGAGTTATTATTTAATGGTACTTTGAATTTTAAGAAAATCATTATTGGTATTTGTTTTTTTAAGTTTTAAGTGTTTTTTTTAATTATGCACAAGATGTTGATATTAGTATTCTTTCATGTAAAGTCTTTTGGTAGACTTTGTGGAAGAATACATTCGTTGTGAATTTTTTTACTAGATTTATTAGCATATAATATTTTTAATGACTTATTCCATATTTTTTAACTAATTATTAGACAAAATCACTATCATTAATATAGTAAGTTTAGAAATGGAATAAGAAAGTCACATAACTTAATAACAATTAATACATTTTGTTAACATAAAGTTTTATGCTGTAATGTTGTATCATTATCATCGTTCATTTAATTAAGTTGGTTAAATATAATATATTTGATGTTGTAAGTATCAACGTCATGCAATGTAGCAATATCATTAAAATAACAAAATAGAAAAACACAAATGAACACCGATATACCCTAGAAACACTGAAAGGGAAAACCAACAAACATTTATTTGATTAAACATTTTGTGAGGGATTTCACCCCACTCAATGGAAGCTAGGGAGTCCATCACTTGTCCATTGCTAAAATTTTACGAAGAAATACCATCTTTAATTCAATCATAACTAATTAGATGTTATTACATTAATCATGCTATCATTTTTCTCAAACACTTTACCCCACAATTCCTCGAGCATATTGTCTTTGTCGCCTAGTTGTTCCCTGTAGTGAATTATCCTGCATTTGATGATCCTTCTCTCTGCATGGACCAATAGTCAATTGTAATGACCTTTTTTCTTGCCATAGTGTTAATTATAATCGATGTGTCAGTTGTTGCATAAGGGATGTATTAGACCCTATTTATTCTTTCCTGCAATTACTACTACCAACAAACTCTAACATCATGGTTATATAAAATATCCATTTATCAAACCCAAATAATTAATCTCTACTAATTATGCTTTAAATCTCTTCTGATGTTCCACTTTTTTGCACATGTATAATAACATTAAAAAATGTCTTTGATCTTTTTCTTTTACACACATCCTCAAGTGCAAAACCAATTTCTGGCACATGCTTAAATAAAATGCATAAAGAATATTTATGCATATCTCTTTATTGACACCACATATGCATTAATAAAAGCACATAGATTAAGAGATATATATTTTTATCTATGCATGTGTAGGGCTATGAAACATGTTTAACAATCCAAATCTCACATGCGTAAAATTCATAAAGATAAAGAAGCATGCCCATCTATCCATATTTCACATGCTTATCCATATTTCACATGCATTATAAGAAAGGAAATAAGTACATTTTACCTTTGCTCACAAGAACATGGTAATATGTTAAAAGAATCACCATGGTTAACACTATTTCTTCACACAAGGAGAGGAAAATATTTCCAAAAGATAATCACCACAACTACTATTATTTCTTCGCACAAGTACACATTATTTTCCAAAAGAAAAACCACCACAACCACCCACATATTGTTTTTAAAACAAAACTAGCACAATAACTATTATCTTTGTACATGTAAATGCCTATTCTTGTTCCAAAAGAAAATAGTCCAATAGTTATTATGTTTGAACATATAAACACATATTTTTTTCAAGAAATACAACATTTGTGTATATAATTACATATTCTCTTTTTCAAAAAATCTAACACAATAATTATTATTTTTGTTCATATAAGCACATATTCTTTTTTCTAGAAATAGAAAAAAAACAAATATTTTTTTCAAAGAAATTTAAGAATAATAACTATTATCTATGTGCATATAAGCATTTTTTTTCAAGAAACTTAAGCAAAACAAACACATATTTTTTATTTATTTTTAATTAAATAGAAAATAACACATTATTTTTCAAGAAAATTAGCAAAATAACTATTATCTATGTTCTTATAAGCGTACATTCTATTCTCAAAAAAACTATGACAATTAACTATTATGTATGTGCATATAACCATGGATTATTTTCGAAGAAAATGATCACAACAATTATTATCTTTAAGCACAAGAACATTACTTGTATTTTGTGCGTAAGAAGCATGAAATCTCACATGCACTATAAAATAGTCATCACTATACCTATTCAATACCCATGTTTGTTCATGCACATAATAACTCCCATTGATATATAAGCCAACAATGACCCCTCAAATGTGTGAATCCATACCAATATTCCAACTCACCAGAAATATTCTATGACAAATATTCAATTATAGAAATGACTTTATTACTCTTATGTGACTAATGAAGCTCATCAATGAGCAAGAAGCAAATTATATGCCTCTTTACAATGGTTAGTAAGTGAGAAAGCTCTCTCGTCCTCTACTCAAATCAATCTTCTTCTTGAATTAAGGAGCATCAATTGGTAACAGGTTTCACAAAATTTGTCCAACGTAAATGACATCTCTTCCCACAATGAAGAAGCCTCAAACTAGGATTGAAACCCATAGTACGTGTCCCTTCCTACGTTATATAGTTCTAGCAAGCTTGGGAAGCGCATGCAAACTCCCATGCCTATTTATATGAATGTAATGAACGAGACTTCTATCATCATCATGGTTCAGGGTTCCTTATTTAACACATTTATCCATGACCAGGATCTCCAAAAACATAGAGCTTTATATCAAATTGGAATCCACGTATCTCTACATGCTAAATGATCATGACAAATTAGTTGTTCCTGAAAAATGAGCGAGACATTTTCTAATAGAGTTTCAAACTCCATAATCAATTCTTGATTAGAGCAAAATGAGATAACTATTTTGGATTACAATGATCAACTGTTCCAATAATAATTTTAATACTATTCAAATAAAAGCCATTGTTTTTAAATTTCTACATAAGTTATAATTAGTTCTCGATTATAACTAAATGAGATAACTATTTTGGATTACAATGAGTAATTAATCCAACAATAATTTTATTACTATTCAAAAATAAAAGCCATTATTTTCAATTTTCGGCATAGATTATAGGGATATTACACTTCAAGTGCATTTTTGAGTTTTTGTTTGTTGGCTTGATAGTGTGTTTAATTTTTTTCTTGGATAATTTGGAATTTCGTAGCTTGTTTTTCACATAACCTCCATTGTTTCCCTCAACCTTTCCCACATAATTGCACTTGCAACTAAGATTGTGCTGAAGTTTAAGGATGAATAAATGTTGTTTCCCCTAGCTCTAATGTTTTTTCTTACCTCATCGTTTCCATTGTAGGTTTTTGGTTTAGTTTAAAAAGTTTAATTTGTGAGATAACGACCTGAACTATAGCTTTAAATTTGTGACTTTATGAGCAGACCCATTTTTTTTCCTAACTCTAATATCTAAGTACTTTTCTTATTTTAGGTCTTTAATTTAATTTGATGGACATTGCTTTGGCCTAATTCTCATGGTTGGAAACATTTATAGGTTAGAATATTAAAATTACATAACAAATTCTAGCCAATATTTTGTTATCTATAAAATAATTGTCACACATATAGTTTGTATCCATGATTCAATTTTGGAAAATGTTTGACCTTACCGTTGTATGATAGTTTAGCTTCCATGTCATATTCTTGTCAATACTAGAGTCATTTGGCCTTTCTGTCAAACATCTATTAATTCAGATATCCTGACTCTCTTAATTGTTATGGGTATAATAATTATGGCCACAAGAGTTTCACTCATTGTATTTTGGCCCAAATTTTTCATTACCACTAGCTATTTGTAGATTCCTATTGGGCTACTTGGTTCTGAAACTTTTTCTTAACTTGCTATTATTTTCACTATAACTGACTGGGCTCATATGACTCTTGTGAATGGTTATAAGCATGGCAAGTTTTTGCCTATTTACTTTTTTCAACCAGTAAAATTTTTACAAGGTTTGATTGTAGCATTACCTACCTCATTTCATTGGTTTTGGTTGTAAATATATGTTTAGGAATGAACAAGTTATTATTATTCCATCTTGATAATTCCAACCTTATTTCAACTTGTACATGGTAAGCTACAAGCCATAAATTTTTTCCCCATGTATGCTATAAATGTGATAGTATTTATTGTTGTTACGATCATGCTTCATTTCTTTTCTATAAAAATAATATAAATATGGGCCCCATCCATAGTATATTACATATACATCATATTCCAAATTTGATTTCACATGAAAATGCCTTTTGTATTTTTCATGCACTATTGTAGTTTTCCACATATATAATTCTCTAATTTTTTGTTTGCTATAATGCTAAAATATATATGCATAGGTGGTACAAAGTCCATGCATAAGCTGCCATGGCATTGTTTCTTTTCATTAATACTAGATCAACATACTTACTAGTAGTTCAATCCATAATATGTTCACATTTACAATGTTTCTCCTTCCCATGGTAGCATGCTTTCCCTCACTTTTTTTCACTCATTCCCTAAACTATTTATGGGTGACATGAGTTATAAGTATTATATTATTTCATTTTTTTAGTTTCAAGCATAATTAATTTAATGTTTTTTTCTCTTACTATACTAGAGTTATAAAAATGTTTTAAGCTTTTTTCTCTTACTATACTAGAGTTATAAAAATGTTCTTTAAATCACATTTTCATTTATATTTGACTTTTTAGATGAGTTTTCAAAGTAATGGATTGCTAGGCTTCAAGAAAAAATAGTAAAATTGTGAAAATGACATCGGGATGAGTGGAAGGAGAAAGGTGTGCAAATTCTCCATCCACTTTAGTATTAATTTAAGTTAGCTTTTTGTAACACCATTTTCATGACCCATATTTTATAAAGGACTAATGATGTTGGTGCATTTCCAATGTGGAGGACCATGTCTAGCAAGGATATTTTGCAAATGTAAAAGGTAACGAAATATGATTGGCTAGCTTGAGTAGAGGGATTGACAGATCCATTGTTTAGGGAGAGTTGGGATTTGGTGAAGCCAACATGACAACATGCCCCACCACCATATAGTTAGAAGTATAATGACGGAGAGAGGAGGCATTGAGATTCCTTGGAGGGAGGATGAACCCATGGCGTGAGATAAGGAGATAAGAGGAAAAAAAGCGGGGAATCAAGGAATTTTGCAAGGGGGACAAACATAAAGGAGAACGAGAGGGTGGGGCATAAGACTGTGATAATAGGAGTGCGAGGTGTGCAAGAAAGTGTTGAAGAACTATTTTTTTAGAGTCATCCTATGTGTGAATCCCTATAAGTTTTGCATGGCAACATATGAATTGTGCCATACAAGCCGAGGAGGTCAACAGGAGGCTCAGAGGAGGAACTAGGTGCAAAGTTATTTTTAAAGAGGGTTGACAAAGAACTCAAGTGCTTGATTAAAGGATGATAAAACACTGTGTACAATAGAATAAACTAGGGTTCTTACTGAAAGGGTTAATAAACCATGGGAACTTGGTGAGAAGGATGATAAGCCACCATTTTCTTACTAAGTAGGTTGACAAATCAACCATATTGTTTTCCATTAGTTTTGTAGTTCTTTCCTTGAAAATACAACTAATAACCCACTTATATGGAAAATCACAAACTCCTAAAAAGTTAAATAATATTCGGTTGAATCCAAATTCAAATCCTTGATAAAGCACTTCCCTAGATTGTCAATCTAGCTTGGGCAACTATAAGAAAGAATAGGTTGCAACTAGCCTATGGTTGGGTGGAGAGTTGTTCTATGTCTCTTAGTTTCCATCCAACTAGCTATTAAGATAAGTAACTTCCTTGTATGAATACACCTCTCTATGAAATGTCAATGTTACCTTATAATGTTAGAAATAAATTTGTATATTTTTTGTGTTGCACTATGATGGAATATGAATAATTATCCTAATTGTGAAAGACTCGATGAGTCTTATAGTGTTGATATGATCCTAAAGGGTCATTTAATTACATGCTTAGTTGAATATTGTTGTGAGTGAATTCTATGGCTCATATACTTAAATGCAATATAATACAATGTATCGCGAGCCATTCCTTATGTGTACGGGCTTGATAAGTCTCATAATGTTGAGATGTTGTTGCATGGATTATTCATTATACTCATGAATGGTTTAAGTGTTCACAAGTTTATGTTAATGGTTAATGGAATTGTATTGGTTGTAGGCTCATATTCCTCTTATAAGTCAATGTGAATGCTTTATTGACCTATGTAAAGGACGAGGAGACCTTTGAATAATGTTGAGAAATTCAACGATTGTCCCCTTGGGATTGATACAATACAAGTAAATCTAGTGAGTATGAGGTCCTAGTGCCATAAAAATTCAAGTATGGAAGCTAACATATTTTTTTGTTAATTTTATAGTTAAGGAGTAAGAGATAGACTAAGAAAACTACTAAGTTTAATGGGGCACTTGAAATGAAGTAATACCTCCATCAAAGGATGGGGACTTTCATGTCGCAATTAAAGATTAATTAGAATGTTTTGTGTCATAGTGGTCTTAGTAGAAGGGTATCATGAGTCAGAGTATCCCTCCTTTAGAATACGGGAAATTTCACACTGTGGTTGTGAATTACCTAGAAAGTTTTGTCTCATAATCATCACAATAAAAGGGATATGCATGACTAAGAATCCATTGGTTAAAGGATAAGAAATTTGATGTCAAAATCATGGGTCCAAGGAAGGGTTTGTGTCACATTGTTGGGTGAGGGGCATGAGGATGTGGAGACTCCACTAGTAGAACTTGACAATGGACCACAAAAACTATTATAAAGGTAAGGAATTGAATTACATGAGGCCAAAACACCTGTGGGAAGTAGGGCCTTGGTGACATGCCTCAGCTAGAAGGCCAAAATGAATTTTAAGTGACACATGGAATCCTTTAAATATTCCATGTGGCATTATGACACCATTCTAATATTGGCATGATTTCAATAGGGGTATGGATTTTGGTGATGTATAGTGACCCATAGAAGAGGATAAGGTGCCACATGGGCTAGAGGTTGTGCATGGTGATAGTATAAAGAAGATATGGCTAGGGACCATGTCACCACAGATTGTGGAGCCTGACATATACATGTAGTGGAAAAATGTGGTAGGCTTTGATAGATAGAGGCACAATATGAGAAAATTAACCATTAGCTTACACCACTATTTCTGTTACGCTACTAAATCTTAGATAGTCATAAATTCTGAGAGGTCCTGAAATATGGAGTCCTAAAATGAGAAATACACCCATTATATAACATGGAATTTTCATGATAGAGGATCCAAAGGGGTCAGGCTCATGTCCTAACACAATGAAATGGTGATGTGGCAAAACCACGTAGTCCATGTGGGTAGTGTCACATGACCATGCTTGCTAATGTGGAAATAGATTTTAAAGATAAAATATTTAAATGGAAATAAATTTTGATCCGAGTTTCATATGGAGCAAAAATTTATCACTAAAAATATCTCAACGAGTGAGTTATAATGGTGACTTTAGTTTTAAATTTTGAGGAAGTTGGTATTTGAGGAATTTTTTAGCCCTATTTCAAAAATGATACATTGGAGATCAGGTCAAATACCTTGTAACACTTACCACATCCCAATAATGACTTAAGGGGATGGGAAGGCATATTACCATAGTGGTATCAGAGAAAAGGTTCAACATTGGAACCAAAGATATTCACATACACATGTAAAGATGAATTTTTTCCTTGACAATTATGCATTGATTTTAAAGTTACAAGCTAGTGTAATGTGTGGTTTGGAAGTATTTCTAATTGGCGATTTTATCTCTCGTATTACATACTGACGAAGATTTCATGTTTTATATGTTTTCACCTTAATAAGATTATAAAAAATAAGCCATTGTGATGGGTAATTTGGATTATTTTCATTTTAATTAAATAACAATTACACATGTGTAACAACACATAAGTTAAGAAGCCATCAATAAACAAAAGGAAAAATCTAGGAATAGCTAGTAGGATAGTATAATATAGCACTCATGGATCCCAACATGGTTAAGAAGAATATATTGGGAAAAAGGTGGACGATTATTCTCTTAATTTGATGGACTCCATCAGGAGCATAAGCGTTGAGTTGAGAAGTTATAAGGCTAACAGTGAGAGATTTGTTACATGTTGGGAAAAGTAGGAAGATGTAAATGAAATTATCCTACAAAGATTATCATACCTACAAAGACATAAGAAGGAAAAGCTTCATGATAGCTAGTTAGGCAGGAACAAGTCTAAGCCTATTCTATCAAAGGTTCAAAAGAAAAAATGTGACACCAATAGGGAAAAAAGCGACAAGTCAAGGAAAAGGTATAGGAAAGTATATGAAGACATAATGAAAGAAGGTGACCCACTAAGTAATTTGGAAGGACAATTAAGTAGCCCTGACCAGTCACCAAATATTGTAGTTAATAGATACCATAATCAATGGAAAAAGAAAGAGAAAAAAATGGATAGAACAAAATTAATAAGGAAAATCCCCTAAATTTAAAGGAGGGAAGGTTGAGGAAGTAGAGGCTTGGATGTTGGGGATTAGGAATTACTTTAGTGCACATGATTACTCTGAGAACATGAAGGCCATAACGGTTATCTTTAGTATGAAAAGTGAAGCTGAAATATGGTGGGAAGAGTTGAAGAATGTTAAACACATCGAGGAGAAAGAGATTTCATGGATAAGGTTCAAGAAATAATTTTGAGAGAAGCACCTTTAAGAAAATATTATAGTATCAAGGCCAAGGAATTTTATCAACACATGTTTATATAGTTGAAACTTGAGGCATATATAATAAGGTTCTTAGAATCACCAAGGTATGTACCTTATATCAAGGATGAGAAAACTAAAATATAGAGGTATCTTAGTGGATTAATCTATGCATACCGAGATATAATAGAGTTTGATGAGCCTAAGACATTTGAGGATTCCATCCAAAATACAAATCACTACTATAAATAGGATTTGTCTTTAGTGCGACTTGTTGGAAGCTTTTATGGTGGGTTTTTTTGGTTAAATTTCTCTAAAATCATCAGGAATTTATTGAAATCACAAGCTTGATATGTAATCATGTGCAATTGAATTTCCCTAGGGTTTTCCTAGGTGTTGAATCCATATTTACAGTGAAAAAACTAATTTAAATAACACAAATCATGATTTCACCTCAAAATTTTCCACCGGATTATGGCATCAGAAAGTCCAGAAAGTCGCACTAAAGACAACTCCCTATAAATAATCCAAGCATATGTTTGAGGCCCAAATTGGTTGGAGGAAGAAAGATATGGGAAATTTGCGAGGAAGAGGGGAAAATACCCAAGGATATAAGTAAGGGGTAAATAATGGAAAGTTTCATGACTCCACTGGTAATGCATATCAACAATACTCGACACTCATCAACAAGAATGAAACCCCAAAGTTGGTAAATAAAGAAAGGGCCCATAGTGTGTTGGACTTATGAAGAGATCTATTTGCAAAGTAACTACCCTTAGGAGTAGTGGATTGGCACAATGTCGTTTAATATAAAATAAGAAACATATTAAATGATGTGGCCCAAAACATACTTTGAATTTATGTTGCATTAGGCAATAGGCAGGTAGACTACCAAGTTGCGGTAATCCAAATGGAAGGTATGATTATCAACCATCCTATTTCAATTATAATTGACGCACGTTATAATTTCAACTATGTTGCCCCAAAGATTGCATAGAAATTTAAAGTGCTTAATAAATCCCATAAAGAATCATGGTTGCCTCAACTAGCTATAGGAACAAAGAGGTGAATAACTGACATGGTTGAGTCTTGCCCCCTAGAAGTTAGTGGCATGCCTACTAAGACCACGTTTAACTTGTTTCCATCCAGATATTATGAAACTATTATTGGAATGGAGTCATCGTAATCCCATAGGAGTAAAAATAAATTGTTAATATAAAGCACTAGAATGTCTCATCAATGAGGGTGAAAAGAAAGCATTGCATGGAATTAAGAGGTTAATTGCACTCAAAAAAGTAATTGCACTTCAAGTAAATATTTGTAGTAGAATTGGGTGTTCGCTCTATTACATACATGTTTATTATGAAAAATAAGGTGTCGTGGATCCATTTGAAGAGCACTTGCTGTTAAAACAACAAAGTGATGTTTTTCCAAACAAATTTATAGGACTACCCCCTAAAAGAATATTGATTTCACCATTAAACTAATTCTTGTAATGGTTCTAGCAGTGAAGGCTCCATATCACATGAAGAATTCAAAGCATATGGAGGTGAAGTTATAGGTAAAGAAAATACTAGAAAAGGGTTGAATTGAACCTAGTGTATCACCCTCAGGATCCTTAACATTTTTTGTTAGAAAGAATGATGGTATGCTACAACTGCGTATAAACTATAGATAGTTAAATAGGGATACAACAAAAAATAAGTACCCGCTACCTGGGATTGATAATTTATTCGATAAAGTAATAGGGGCCACTTTGTTTTCAAAATTTTATTTGAGGTTAGGATACCACCAACCTAGGATCAAAGATGATATTCACAAAAGCACCTTCAGGATGAGATATGGCCACTATGAATTAGTATTAGTGTTTTTTGGGCTTACAAATATCCCAACCACATTCATGAGCTTAATGAATAATGTTATGAGACCATAGATAAATTTGTACTAGTACTTGTCAATGATATTATTGTGTATTCAAAAACTAAAGAGGAGCCTGAAGATGACTTGAGAGAAATCTTACGATTGCTAAGGGAGCACAAGTTGTATGCACAAAATAACAAGTGTGTGTTTTTCTAACTACTTGGGGTATGTTATTTTGAAGGAAGGAGTGGCTATATATATGAAGAAGTTCAAGGCTATAATGGAGTAGCCCATTCCCCAGAATGCAATATAGGCTAGATCCTTCATGGGATTAGTTTGATATTATTGAAGGTTCATTTGATACTTATCAAGGATTAGGACATCCAATCATTTCCTTTAACACAAAAGGAGAAAAATTTCAATGGACACCTAAATGTGTAGTATGTTTTGATCAATTGAAGAAATTACTCACATGTGCATATATCTTAAGGGTAGAAGACCTGCAGAAAGATTTTGCAGTTTGGATTGATGCTGATGAATAGGGATTTTGTGGAGTTTTGATGCAAGATGGACATGTGGTCTTCTATTATTCAAGGAGATTTAATGAGGATGAGAAGAACTATGTTACCCATGACATGGAACCTACAACAATAATTCATGCTCTAAATATGTTGAGACACTATCTATTGGGAAGAAAGTTTGTACTGATGACAAACCATGGGGGACTGAAATATCTATATGATAAACCTAGGTTGAATGCCAAAGAAGCAATATGGTTGGCTTTGATGAACAAATTTGATTTTGAGGTCAAACACATCAAAGGAAAAGAGAATAAGGTGTCAGATGAACTCGATAGGAACTTACAAGAGGTTCATTTGATAACCTTAAGTACTTTCAAAGTAGATACCATGAGAAAGTTTAAAGAGGTGTCTCCCAAAGATGAACACTACCAGTACATAAAGGTGTGTTTGTAGAGATAGCTAGAAGGATCCATGAGAAAAAGCTATGAGCTCATGAATGATAACAATTTTTTTGCTCAAAAATAGAGAGTATGGGAACAATGTAGTTGATATAAGGAGGCTTATCATGGATGAATTCCATAAACGACCTTAGTCAAGTTGTCCTAGTTACCAGAAGATAATGAAAACCATGAAGAAAGTTTATTATTGACAAAGAATGAAGAAGGATATTGTAGACTATATTTCCAAGTGTTTGGAATGCCAACAAGTGAAGGAAGAATGAAAGCATTCAACAATACTATTGAAACCAATTCAAATCCTATATTGGAAATTTGAATTCATATCCATGGAATGCATCATGAGGTTTCCCAAGATGACCATGTAGCATGATGTTACCATGGTGGTAGTGGATAAATTTAGCAAGGTAGCTCACTTTATAGTTGTTAAATCTACTCAAAAAGAAATTGATATATCTCAGATATTAATGAAAGAGATATAACAAGGTAGCTCACTTTATAGTTGTTAAATCTACTCATAAATAAATTGATATATCTCAAATATTAATGAAAGAGATATAACAATGGGTATCTGGAGTCATTTTTAGGATCTATATGGTCAAAAATGTAACATTCCCATTAGCTGGGATGATATAGTAAATACAGTAGTTGTTGGGCTAAATATGCTAAAATAAATATAAGACGAAGTGGTCAAGATCAGAAAAAAGTTAAAGGTGACCCATGATAGGAAAGAGAGTTATGTAGAAAATAAGAGAATGTATAAGGAATTCCAAGTTGGAGAGCATGCTTATATCCACTTTAGACTAAGAAGGAGATCACTAAAACTTGGGTCATATGCCAAGTTGAAAAAAGGATTTCATAGACCTTTTAAGATCTTGGAAAGAGTGGGGCTAGTGGAATATAGATTGGCCTTGTCAGCCATAGTAAATGCACACAATGTTTTTAACCTTTTTTTGCTTAAGAAATATGTACATAATTCTAATCATATTGTTGACTGGTATGTGATACAGGAAGATGGAACATGAGGGTATTTATGACCATAACCATTATGCATTATAGTCTAGAGGTAGACCACACTCTGGAATCAAGTCATAACGTGGGTTAAAGTGCAATCGAAGCACTTTGGACAGGATGAAGCCACCAGGGATATGGCATAAACAATGAGGGTGCTACACAAATTTTTGTTTAATAAATAAGTAAGTGTGAGAATTATATTATAAAGATTAGTTTTTAATATTAGATTCAATAAACATTGAGGATGGTGTTCCCATAATGGGGTGGGGTTTGTACCATCCCTTGTGTAACCCATATTTTGTAAATAATAAACGATGATGGTTCATTTCTATCATGGAAGATCATGACTGGTTGGGGTTTTTTTGTAAATTTAAAACATAATGAAATGTGATTGAATGGCCTAAGTAGTGAGACTGGCATATCCATGGTTCAAGGAAAGTTACGATTGGGTGAAGTAAGTGTGACAACATGCCCCACAACCATATAAATTGAACTATAATGATGGAGAGGAGGTTTTTGGATTCCTTGCGGGTGGGTATGAATGCACGACATGAGAGAGGGAAATAAGAGGAAAGTAATGTGAGAATAAGGAATTATAGAAGGGGGACAAACATAGAATACAAGAGGGTGGGGGGGAAGAAGATTGTGATAAGGGGAGCATGACGAGTGAAAGAAAGAGTTAAAGACATATTTTTCTCAGAGTCACTCTATGTGTCAATCGTGATAATTGTTGCATGGGAGCATATGGGCTATGGAATCCAATCTAAGGAGATCAACGTGAGACTCATAGGAGGTACTAGATGCAAATTTCTTGCCAAGTAGCATTAAAAAACCACTCAAGTGCTTTTTGTAAGGCTTATAAACTACTAGGAAAATGAGTAGACACTAGGGTGGTTGTTGAAAGGAATGATAATGATTTGTAATTGATTAGATTTGAGGCTTAGAGAGCGTCTCCTCTCAGATGAATCTTCGAAAAAACATAATAAAACAAAATGAATCAAACACAATAAAAAAGATAAGATAAGATAATAATATTCACTTTTATTATCTTGAGGTTTGATAGCCTTTTAAAGAGACTTATAAATACATATTTAGAACTTGCCTCCTTTGTTGTTAGCTTCCAAACAAGAAAAATCTAAATACATTATTTTAGATATTATATTTCTTGATATAAGTTGTTAGTGAATAGATGTTTTCTTCCTCATTAGACATTAGCATTATGAGTCAGGTAACCTGGATGCCCAATTCCTCTTGGTTTAGATGGAAAGCATCCCTTGCCTTCCTCCTCTCGATTTAAGTGTTTAGCCATTGCTGAAATTATTTTTGGATGTTGTTGGAATTGATGTGATGTGATGTTGACTTTAGATGAAGTAGTCGATGCCTACATAGCTTGGGGTGGGAGGGGGCATCTCCAAATGAAACTAACTTGAATGTTTCTATGTTGACAGTTGATGAAATAACAGGTGCCTACATAGCTTGGAGTGGTAGGAAAAATCTCCAAATGAGCCCAATCCAAATGCTGCTATGTTCAATGAGAAGTAGGTTTCTACTAAAGTGGGGTGGGAGGGCACATATCCAAAGGAATCCCACTTTGACTGTCTCTATTGATATAAAAATCATGGATTCTAGGTGGGGCACATAGCTAGTCCACACCAAAGATATACTAATTGATCTATACATGTGTTTCAAGATTCTAACATAAGTGGCCATGGGTGTTGTAGATGTTCTGATAAGGTAGAAGAACTAAGACTAAAAAAATGAGTAGATGGGCCTTAGTTATGCATGTTTCTTTTGTGTGGTGGAAATATGTTGAATAGATGAAAGGAAGTAACCACCAAGACCTCCAAAATGTGTTTAATAGACTAAAATATGTGGGAAACATGATATGGCATGAAAAATGAATAATGCTTAAGAAAAATAAACTCAAACATTACAACAAACCTATAGCAGCCGGAAAAAAGGGAGGATGCTAATAACAAAAATTTAAAGCATAATTTTTATTTTAGATTAGGCCCCAAGGAGAGACTTGCTCAAATACCAATTAATTTGTAATTTATCAAAGGTGAGGTTTAGAGAGTCTCCCCTCTCAACTTCATATTCCAAAAACTCAACTCAGAAACAAATGAATCAAAGATAATCACAAAATATAAGATAAAAGACTAACATTGACTTGTATTGTCATGAGGCTTGATAGCCTTTTCAATATATTTACAAATACATATTTAGAACTTGCGTCCTTTGTTGTCATTTTCGAAATAGGAAAAATCTAAATACATTATTTTAGATATTTCCTTTCTTGATATAAGTTTCCTGTGACTAGATGTATTCTTCCTCATTAGGTGTTACAATTATGAGTCAGGAAACCCTGTTTCCCACATAAACTACTAGGTGATTGTTGAGAAGTTTGATAAAACACCCTATGCTTTCCAAGTAGGATGATAAAAAACCTATATAGTGTACCATCATTTATGTAGTGCTTTCCTTGAAAATACAATTGATAAACCACCTATAAGGAAAATCCCGTACTCTTGAAAATCTGAGCAATAACTAGATGAAACAAAATTAGAAGCCTTTAGAAGGCATTTTCGTATACTATGGATCTACCTTGGAGGTTGTCAATTGCAAGAAAGACTAGGATGCAGTTGGCCTATGGTTGGGGGGAGAGTTACAATATTATTCTTAGTTTCCACCCTTCTAGCTATTAATATAAGTAACATTCTTTTATACCTATACCTCTATGTGCAATATGAATGTTACCTTATAATGTTAGAAAGGAATGTGTATATCTATGGGTTACACTATGATGGAAATCAAATAATTATAGTAATTGTGAAATAATTGATGAGTCCATAGTGTCAAGATGTCATTGAAGGATCATTTAATTACATGTTCAACTGATTATTATTGTGAATGAATGTTATGGATAATATGCTTAAATGAATTGCACTATCATGCAAGATATCGTGAGTTGTTACCTTATTTTTAAGGGCTTGATGAGTACTGTAATGTCAATATGGTATTGCATAGATTATTCATTATGATCATGAATATTAATGGTTTAATTATTAAAAAGTTCATATTAATGGCTATTCAACCCCTAGACTAGATATATGCTCATATTCCTATTATAAGCTTGTGTGAATGCTTGATTGACCTTTTGAAAGGCCAAGGATGTCTAAAAGTAGCATTAAGAGAATTCATTTCTTGTCTCCTTGGGACTAATACAATACTTGTAAATCCTATGAGTAGGAGGTCATGGGTCGTAAAGCTCCATGTATGGAAGCCAGGAACCACTGTTATCGATATTAATATGAAGGACTAAGAGGCATATTGATAGAACCACTAAGTATAACAGGCACTTGGTGGTGAGTAATCCTTTCATCAGAGGATGGGAAATTTAATGTCATGGCCATGGATTTCTAGGAAGGTTTTTTGTTGTAGTGGTTCTAGGAAAGGGAGCACCGAGTTAGAGAATCCTTGATTCAGGGAATAGGAAATTTCACGTCATAGTTGGGGATTCTACAGAAGGTTTTCTGTTGTAGTGGTTCCAGTGGAAGGGAGGTATGAGTTGGAGAATCCTTTAATAAAAGGATGGGAGATTTCATGTTGCGCTCGTAGGTCCCACGAAGGCTTTGTGTCACATTATTGGTCTGGGCACAAGGACATTAAGACTCCATTACCGAAAATCCATAATGGACCATAGAAACTATTTACAATAGTAAGGAATTGAATTTCATGAAAGCATGACTCTGATGGGACTGATGGTGGGGTCCATGTGGAACGAAGAAATGGCTTAGTCAAAAGGTCAAAATGAATTTTTGAGTGACATGTAGCATTTTTTGGATATGCCACATGGAATTGTGAGATCATTTTGAAATTGGAATTATGTTAGGAGGGGAAGGAATTCTTGCGACATGGTCTGACCCGTGAGAGGGGGATAAGTGGAATCACTTGGCCCAAAGGTTGCATGTGGTGTCAGTGTTGATATGACATGGAAAGGGACCACATCATCACAGACTGTGGACCCCAATGTATACCTATAGTCACAAATTATGGAGGGGCATTATATATAGAGGCATGAGATGAGAACCTTAAACATTAATCAATGTAACTATTTCTCTCATGCTGTGGAAGATTGAACAGTCTAAACTTTGCAGTGTTCTCGGTAGATGGAGCCACGAAATGGGAAATATTATGGTTACATAACATAGAATTCATGCCAAAAAGAATTCAAAAATGTGTTTTCCCTGTGTCCTGGTGCCTTGAAATGATGATATGGCAAAGCCTTTTACTCCATCCAAGAAACACTATATGACCATGCTTACTAATGTTGCAAGAAAGTTTAAAGATGAAATATTCAAATGGACATAAGTTTTGATCCAAATGTCAGATGGAGCTAAAATTTATATCATTGGAAAGCTATCAATGAGCTAGTCATGATGGCAGTGTTATTTTTGTGGTTCAAGAGGATCCTAAAAGGAAAAATTTGCAAAGTCCTTGAAACACATAAAAAATAATCTTAATCAAAGAGTTCGTCATTCTAAATTAAACAACATAAATGAAACCTCAATTCGACATCATATGAGAAATTTATGTCCCGTTGAAGTTTTTGAGAAATAACTGAAATTTTTGGAGACAGGACCAAGAGGTTGACACGTGGTGCTGATGTCAGTAGTACAGATGTCAATGTCATTGGTACAACTTATGACATCAACATGGTGACTTTGAAGTATGGTCGACAGGGAGCCAATCGCGACATGACACATAGCAGGTGATGTTAGCATGTTGTCAATAATCCTGTTAGTGGTCGAGTCACCAATACGGATGAATCAGAATGCACCACGTTGTGCCCAACCAACAACTGCTAGTTTCCATTAATGAGGTGACATTTTTCACCGTTTAGGTAGTTAGTGAAGCCCATTTTTTCACTTGATTAGTTTGTGCAATGACCCCAAAAATTTGGTGGGAAATCAAAATTCCAGTGGCCCTATTATAATAAAAAATTAAAAAAAACAACCACCGGCTGGTGGACATTCAAACCCCATTGGCCAGCCTAGGACCATTAACATATATTTGTATATATACTGGAAGGAGTTGAAGCCACCTAGTGTGACCGTTAGCCAGACCGCTAGTGATATAATGGTAGCACCTTAACTTCAATAAAAAAAACAAAATGACTGCTAACCTTGACCTAACCTTGCAATTGATGGAAGGCCAACGAACCAGTGAGAGGCCTTCCACCGTTCCGCCAAATGGCTAGCTTTGTTAGGTCTTCCACCCAATATTATTTAAACCACACATTTGTGCCAAATAGGAGGACAAAGTAGAACCACATAAACATAACCCTCACATAGTGCCTGTGAAACCCCTAGTAGAACCACTACCTTGCTTGTTGTGATTTTTGAGAAAGATTCCTATGAAGCTTGTGAGAATATTCATGTAGATAATCTTAAAAGGAATCTAAAAGATTCCTTAGAGACCCAAAGGTAACCAACACATAATATGGTCAACTTTATAGTCATTTTTTCACAATTTTTCACCACGAACTTAACGATGCATTCCCTTTCTTCAGTAGAGGTCTACATTTCTATGCCATTCCTGAAAGTGGAGGTATACAGTGTAATTTTGTAATTGCATGTAATTTGATTTCCATTTCGATTAATAAAATGGACCTTCCCACATTGAGCAGGGCCTGGAGACATAGCCCACACTGGGTGAACTTTGTTATCAACCTTTTTTGTGCATTTATTCTCATGGTTAATTTTGATTTTGGCTTCTTTTATGTGTATGCATCATATGGTTACATGCTATTTTAAATGCAATTCTATATGCATCCTTGAAGTAAATTATATAGATCAAGTTTGGTATTAGAGTAGGTCTTCTTGACGCATATTGCACGAGAGAATGCTAACTGGGAACAAGCTCCAAAGAGGTGAAGGGAAAATCAAAACCTTTGATCCCGAAGAAGCTATGTAGCAAAAATATGGAAAATGGAAGATGAGGAAGATTAGTTAGAGGAAGAACAAAATTATCGCAAGATATTTTACACCATGGCCGAAAAGTTGACAAATTATTTACAAAGTATGAGAAGTCAATCTTGAAGTAGGGGAAGAAAGAACCATATGATAATGCCTTGGTAAATTGAGCAGGAGGAGTGCCACCTGAACCTCCCTCTCCATCTTTTAGTGAAAGTTATTATTTCTCCTCTTCTCATCATTCTAACAGGAACCGTACAAATGCATCTAAAGAGCCATTTTTAAAGCTTGATGTTCAGTTTGATTTGCCCACATATAACAAACAATGTAATGAAGAAAATTTGAAGAATTGGATCAAATATATTGAGGTCTATTGCCATATTTAGTAGATCGATGCAAATGAGGCCGAGATCCCATTAGCATCTTTTCAGCTAAGCGGCACCACTCTCGTCTAGTTGGAGAGAAAACTAAAGAAAGGTAGCAAAAATTTGGGTAACCTCCTTTTCTCTTGGTCCAATTTTGTTTTTTGCATTAAAAGATTAATTCTATCCTTTGGGCTATCAACAAAAGGCTTTAATGGAATGGTAATATTTAAGACAAGGCAAGGGTAAAAATGTGAAAATCTTCACAGAAGAGTTTAGAAAACAAGATTGAAATCTGGGCATTCCACTTGATTCACTAAAAACTATAATGAAGTACATTGGTGCTTTACATAGTTATGTCATGCATTCTTTTTTGTTGTTTGAGCCTACTGCTATTGATGTAGCCAATGTGATGGCCATTCACCTTGAAATCAGGGGCAAGAATGACAAGGACGATAATCCCAAGAAATCATCTTTCAAACCTCATAACGGAAAGTTCAAAGGAAAAGACAAGAAGTCAACTACAACCAAGAAGGAAGAAGGAGCAAAGCCATATTAAACACATTACAAGGAAGGCCATGATGATGAAAAATGTTGAAAGTTTCATCCAAAATTAAAGCCAAAGAGATTTGGTGGAAAGGAAAAACAAAAGACAATGGCAACTTTGCACCAGGGCCTTGGATCTAACTCAGGTGACAAGACACTGATGACAACAGTGGGCATACAAGGTAACCTTTGTGTTAACACTAATGAAGATTATTAAATGCATTCAAGTACAAGCTATTCAAATGAGTCTCTTGTTAATGAATTAAATAGGACTAAATTGTTTCATATTAGAGTTGTGATGAAACATACTAAAGTGAAACCTTGTTTGATCCAAGATCTCAAGTGAAATTGATTCAGAATCCTTGGTTAAAAAGCTAGGGTTGGAGACCAAGCCTCATCCAAAAAACTACCCTCTTAGATGGGCATGTGATAAAGAAAAACTACATGCAACCAGATGATGTAGGGCTTGATTTGTGATTTCATCCAAACTTGTAGATGAGGCTGATATTGATTTTGTACCTTTGGATATTTGTGGTATTGTATTGGGGAGTCCATATTTGTATGATAGGAAATAAATTTTCTTCTGTGGGGTGGAATACATTATCAGGGCTCATCATGCCAAGATCAGTTCAAGTCTTGTAAGTGCAGGTCATATGAAGAGATTGATCAATTCAACCAAAGGGTGCATACTCATGGTTTTGAGAGAAAAATATGTAGAGACATCTGAACCTTTCCAAGGTTGTGATCCCACTCATAAAAAAGAATTATATTAAATTTTTTCTAACTATAATAGGTTTTTTTAGGAACCAAGTGGGTTTTATCCAAAGCCTGAGATCCAACATGAAATTCATTTTCATTAGGTTTCTCCTTTACCAAATATTGTTATGTACAGGTTGTCAACCATAGAGATGGGGGAGATAAAGATGCAAGTGTAGGAATTGTTGAACCGAGTCATAAGGCGAAGTTCTTCTCCATGTGGCTCACTCACATTGTTGGTGCCAAATAAGGATGGAACACATAAGATGTGCATGGAATATAGGGCACTCAAAAGAATAATGGTGAAGAATCAGTACCCTCTCCCTCGCATTGATGATTTATTAGACCAATGGAAAAATGTTGTCTATTTCACAAAACTATACATGTGCAGTGGTTGTCATCTGGTGAAGATTGTAGAACACGATGTATGGAATATTGCACTCAAGATAAAACATGGGTTGCTTAAATGCATGGTAATTCCAATCAGATTATGTAATGCTCCAAACATGTTCATGAGAGTGACGAATGACATTTTCAGACCTTTTCTTGATGATTTTGAGCTTGTGTATCTTGATGACATTCTTTTTTTGGTAAAAATTTCGAAGATAATGTGATGTATGTTAAAAATATGCTTGAAGTTTCATAAAAAGAAAAATTGTATGTCAAACCATTTAAGTGTGAATTTGGTAAAACATCTTTGGTTTACTTGGGTCACATTGTTGGAGGTGGAAAATAAAAAATAGATCCTTCTAAAGTTGATGTGATTGTAAAGTGGCCTAAGCCCACCAATGTTACAGAGGTTTGTAGATTTTTGGGTGAAGTACAATATTGGAGAAGATTTATTGCCAACTTCTCTTTCATTATATCCCCCTTTCATGCTTTGATGAGTGTGAAGCAGGCCTTTCAGTGGGGATGAAAGCAATAGAAGGAATTTGATACACTGACAGAGAAGATCAGTACCACACCATTTTTTGCCTTATCTGACCTCCAATAACCTTTTAAAATTGAAATAGATGCCAATGGGTGCATAATGTGAGTCATGTTGATGTAGTGGAGGAAACTTGTATGTTACCATTCAGAGACGTTCTCCCAATCTGTTGTGAACTATCCCACATATGACAAGGATTTGTATGCATTGGTCCAAAGTGTGAAGAAGTGGAAGCATAATTTGATTGGTAAGGAGACCAATCTTCACACAAATAACCAACCCCTACAGTATCTCAAGTTGCAAACCAAGATTCAACAAGCACGTATTTCAGATGGACGAGATTTCTTCAATAATTTCATCTAGTAATAAAATAAAATAAAGAACTAGAAACAAAGTGGTAGATATGCTCTCTTGTCCTCATATTTTTCAATTTATTTTTTTGTAAAATGATTCTTTATATTTTGAAAGTTATGCTGAACAGTATGTTGTTGATGAATATTTTAAGGATATTTATGCAGATATGACTCATGGATCATAGGTAGATAATTACCATTTTCAGGGAAAATTATTGTATCGCCTTGACAAAATTTGTATCCCCACCAGTGAAAGAATATATATAATCAAAGAGGCACATACCTCTCTTATGTTGGGTCATTTCAGTGTAGGGAAAACTTTGTGTCATTTCTAGAGGTTTTGTTATTGCCCTCACATGAAAAACATTGTAACAATACATGTAAAGGCATGTGTGATGTGTTTCGTATGAAAGCCCACTAATAGAAAATTGGGGTTGTACACACAACTCTGTGTCCCTATTCGTCCATGGGAAAGTGTGTCAATGGATTTTGTTAGCTATTTTACTTTTTGTAGGAAATGTCATGACTATTTGTATGTCATTATGGATTGGTTTAATAAAATGTGTCTTAATGTCTTATAAATAGAAGATCACTACCGAGCATACTTCTAATCTCTTCTTCTAATTTGTATGAGTCCACGTTGGGTTTCCACATCCATTGTGTATGATCAGGGCTCTCGTTTCCTTGGAGAGTTTTGGATGAGCTTGTTGAGAATGATGCACACCAATATGAAGAGAAGTATGAGATTTCATCTACAAACCGATGGAAAAAAAGTGGTTTTCAATTGCAGAGTGATACATTTACTACAAGGATATTGCGGAAAGCATACCAAGTTGTGGGATGAGTAAATTCCTTATGTACAACATGCATACAACAAGGTTGTGCATTTATCCACTATGAGCTCACCATTCGAGACATGTTTTGCATACTTTCAAAAGGATCCCTTAGACATGGTATTTGGGAAAGATGAATATTCCAATGAGAAAAGTGACAGGGAAAAGGGACAAAAGTTCATTCATTGAATTCACATGATTCACTAGGTAGTGCAGGAGAAATTGGATAAAGGTTATGCTTAACACAAGGCTCAACATGACAAGCACTGGGTTGAATATCAATTTCACGTTGGAGAAAGGGTGTGGCTCCATATCATCAAAGATAGAATGAGAGGGGAAGGAAAGAACTTGAAACCAATTTGATATGTTCCTTTCACCACATTAGAGAATATTGGAGACAATGATTTTCATCTCGATTTTCCATCATACACGCACATGTACTCAACAGTGAATGTTTAAAACTTGAAACTCTATGAGCCTCCTTTGATCATGGACACTAAGGAGGTTAGAAAGGTTCCTACAGTGGATGATTTTTCGCATGAATAATTGGACAAGCTATATGAAGATATCATTCTTAACAGAAGAAATAAGACTTCATGATGGGAAGACATGGAGTACATTCATATTGGCTTCAATGGAATGAATCCAACTAAGGCTCATTGGATTGAAAAGGGGAAAGTGAGGGAGAAATTCCCTCACTTGCAAATTGAATGATAAGGTTTTTGAAGGCCAAAAAACTCATAAGTGGGGAGGAATGATCCAAGAGGATCTTGAAAGGACAATTTTTCAAAGTCCTCAAAACACATTGAAACCAATATCTCATCATTCTACGTCCAATGACGTGAATGACACCTCAATCTACCATAGTATGAGGAAGTTAAGGCCCGCTGAAATTTTTGAGAAACCACTAAAATTTTTGCAGGTAGGATCCACAGGATGACACGTGGTGCTGACATCAACAATACAGATGTTGATTTCATCCATACTATCAATGACATAGGGACGACATGAGCATAACGACTTTGTAGTAGAGTCAGCTGGGAGCCAATTGGGAGATGACATGTGGCAGGTGACATTAACATGATGTTAGCAACCTAGTCAGCAACCCAACCGATAGTATGGGCGAATCAAAATTTGCCACATGCTACCCAGTCAACAAATTTGATTTCCCTTAACGAGCTGGTGTTTTTCACCATTCCGTTAGTCAGCGATGACTGATTTGTCTAGTGACGTTAAAAGTTTGGTGGGAAATCAATATGACAGTGGTCTTATTATAATAAAAAAATAAAAAATAAAACAATTGTTGGTCGGCCAAACCACACCAGTTGGCCCGAGACAAAGAACTTGATTATTTCTTAATGAGCAACTCAAAAAATATTATTTTTTCCACATACTTATCACGATATAGTCACTGAAATTCATGTTTTCACATTTCTCCTAGCTAATATTACATCATTTTCACAATGATAAAGACATGTCTGCTTTAAATAATTTACTTATAAATACATAAAAATAGATATTTATTTTACATAATCTAAATAGGAAATAAAAATGCATCACCAAGTCTATTTGAAATTAAAATAAATGTCTCTTAATCACCATCATATTATTTATCATTTAATTCTTAGTCATACAATATTTATTAATTCAACTTTTATTTGTGATTACCATTGAAAATAAAATTCAAAATTTATCCATTATGCATGAAAAAAAAATTAAAACATCTCATGCATCCATGTAAACCCATTTGTTTCTCTTATGGTCCATACAAAATGTAATCAACATTTTATACATGCATAACACCTCCTTTTAGTTTACATAATGTTGCAAGCACTATAATTTAAATATAGTAAACATGACTTTACCTCTCATGTCAAGAATTTAATTTTACATATTAATACACAATTGTTTCATTGTTAAAGTCCACATAGAGTTATCACTACATGATGATTTATATTGATTTTAGAATAAACAAGAAGAAAAAACATGCGAATTGATTAATAAACCAATATGTATCTAAATCAAGACTAAATCTTCAATGTTATTTCTAGATTCACAATTTTCTCCTCATTTTCCTATTTGAGAAGGATTGTGACCTTGAATCCTTATTATCATAGATATTATACAGAATCGGAAATGCTTAGTTTTAAGTGTAAAAATATTTCCAGTGCAAAAAAACGTCTAAAAACACTTGCAAATGTTAACAATTATATTATAAAATGCCAATAAGACAAATAAAAAACAATATAATTAGTGAAATAAATAAAATAAGCATACAACAATGGTAGAAATGATGAAATAACAAAAGTACATATCACTTTCCATTTTCATCACCCTCATTATCTTCCTTGCTTGGAATGATAACATTGTTTTTCTCAAAAATATGTTTTGGTCCAGGCTCGTTTCTTAATACGAAGCACCAACCCCTATCCAACACATCTAGTTAAAAAAACACCTAGTTGTAGTGCTTTGGGAAAACATCAGGCTCCCTAGCTTCATGCCACATTTTTCTACAGTTTATAGATATCAACCCACTATCATGATCTTCCTTTACATTATTCCAATCAAAGGTGTCCCACCATTTGCACCAAACAATAACACATTGGAACAAAGAGAATTCCACTTTAATGATCTCTTGTATGTTTCCAACCTAGCCTAATTTCCACTGCATTAGGTTTTGGTCGCAGTGGTTAGCATAACTAGATTGGTTGAACTCAACTTCCAATCCATAGTCTTTTCATGCATCCACCATCGAAAACCTCGATGTGAAAATGATGTCCATATGCCCACATAGATGGGGAACAAATGCACCTATTAAAAAGTGAAAAATGCATAGTGTCATGTGTCTAATAACCTGAACATAACTAAAAGTATAAAATATATATAGATATTACAATTCAAAGGTGTAGTATGAAGTTAAAACCGAAAATAAATAGATTATAATTATCGAGTTTCTGCAGCCAATCCCTATGTTTAGTTGTTATGCAACCAACTCATAAAATAATGTAGACGATAGATCAATGACTTAGAAATTATCCTCTATGAGGGGGAAATCTCCTTTACATTACATAAATGAACAATACTTGGATGACACAAATAGATAGACCTCATTTATATATATAGGATTCTAAAGGGTCACAATATAATTAGAGCCTACATAACAATAATAATGTAAGGACATAACAATAATAACAGTGGGCTTCTATGGGGCACAACAATAAGAATAGGGGGCTACACTAACAATAACAATAAAGGGGCTACACTAGTATTATAGGAACCTAACATTCCCCTCTCCTTCAAAAAGTGTTGTCCTCAACTGTTGAGTAGTTTTGGACGATTCTGTATAAAATTATCATCCTCCCACATGGAATCTTCAACAAGTAAGTTCTTCCACTTAATGAGATAATCTGAAATTGATTGATTTCATAGGTGTTGGGTTCTTATTTCCATGACTTCTTCAAGCTCCAATATGATTTTTCCTTCTTCATTAAGTTCTAGAAATATTGTTAGAACTATGAGCTTGTCACCGATAACCTTATTTAAGCATGAAACATGTAAAATTGGGTATACTCAATAAGATGTAGGCAACTCCAATTTGTATGCCATAGTACTAATCTTTTGTAACACCTTGTAAGGACCATAGTTCTTGGGTGATAATTTATTATCCTTCTTAGCTTTCATGAGGGACATTTTCTTGTATGGTTGTAGCCATAAAAATGCTGTTGACAATAATACTGAGAGGGGGGGGGTGAATCAGTATTATCTAATTCTTTTACCAAATCTTTCTTATTTATACTTTGATTTATTTTTGCATACCAATACCATAAATAATGAGCATGAACAAGAAAATCAGACAGTCACATCAAAGAACACAAGATATAAGGTGGAAACCCAATGTGGGTGAAAACCACCTGCTGCAATATGTCTCTATCTTCTTTCAAATTAGAAACTCCTTTTACAATGATCTTGCACTGGTGCAGTCCTTTACCAGTACGCAGGCTGCAACCTGCTGAGAGCTACAACTCTCTCTCGTTTTCCAGTCTCTCCTGAAAGGGAGCTACACCCCCCTACTT
>APFE030356962.1:85642-136757 GCA_000404065.3 Pinus taeda | reverse complement strand
GGGCCAAAACCATGATAACCCAATACAGTTGGCTAAATACCACTGAGAAACCCCACGGGTGGGCGCTTAACTGCCTTGGAATGTGTGCACTGGGGTACGCCCCCCATAAATGGGTTACCCGCGTATTTGGACGCGGTCCCTGCACGGCATACCTGCGGGTACGCACCTTCTGAACTGTTCTCCTGCGTACTTCTTTATTTTCATCAAAATGAGAGCCATGCCATGGGTGTTTGCCATCAAGTACAACATCTGAAATCATACCAGAACCATAATGCCAACAAATGCCCGCTCACCTACATAAAAACTTCTTTCATTATGATGCTGATCTAATTTTTGTTTCATTCGATTCTACACTAGAGTGAGGTTATCCTTTAAGGGTTTCATAACTTATTGTTGATGTTCGATGCGATATTCCACTACTTGAACCTTAGAATTTTTCCTTAAAGATGACGTGATGGATGGTGGATGATATCCATAAAGTGCCATAAATGGGTTCATTTTTGTTGTAAAATGGAAGGAAGTGTTACCAACATTCTGCCAGACGAAAACACTTGACCCATTGTGTTTTTTTATTAGATACAAAGCAATGAGGATATCCTTCCAAAAATTTGATCGCTATCATAGTTTTCCCATTAGATTGAGGATGATAAGATGAACTATGAGCTAATTGAGTTCCCAAACAAGAAAATAATTCCATCCAAAAATTTCCAGTGAAAATGGGATCTCTGTTGCTTACAATAACATTTGGTTTTGCATGTAGCCTTTGAATTATTTCCATAAATGCAATAGCAACTGTACTAGCGTTAAATGGATGAGATAATTCACAAAAGTGTGAATACTGGGTAATTCTATCAACTACCACCATGATGAAACTCATTCCTTTAGACTTGGTTAAAATTGTGATAAAATACATCGAGACCTCCTCCCAATGTTAATTTGAATGGATAAACGTTGTAACTGACCTGGGGTCTTAATTGTCTCAATTTTATTTTGTTAGTAAACCAAACATTCTACCACAAACTTTTGAATATCAGATTTAAGGCCATCCCAAAAAAATTCATTCTTGAACTTGTGGTAAGTTTTTAAAAATCACGAGTGTCCTCCTAAGGGGAAGGTGTGAAATTCTAAAGAATATTTTGTTTGAGCTGGGAATTATTAGAAATATATCAGTGATATTTCTACCATAATGAATCATTTTTCTAGATAAATGTATAATATGTATTAGTATCTTGTTGCAACTTTTGAATGAGTCCTCACACTTCTTGGCCATTCTTACATTTAAACCGTTTCTTTAGTTATCCAATCAAGTTGGATAATATAAATGACATAGAGCAATGCTTCCACATCCTCATCCTTTCTTGAGAGTGCATATACAACAGCATTCTACATCCTTTTTTGGTAGATTATTTTAGAGTCATAACCCACCATCTTGGTGACCCATTTCTGCTTCTCTTCTAAAGATAATATTTGTTCCAAAAGGTATTTAAGACCATCGTGATCTGTTTTAACTTTGAATTGTCTTCCCATTAGGTAAGTTCATGGTTTCTTTAGTGCATGTAGTATTGGCAACATTTCCTTCTCATAAATAGGCTTGTGCAAATACTTTCCCTTGTTTGGACAACTTTCAAAAGCAATGGGTCTTGCTTCTTGAATTAAAACAACACCAATTCCATTTCATGAGGAATCACATTGCACAATAAATGTTTTTGTGAAATTTGGTGTAGCTAATATTGGTTCTTGGAACATTGCCTCTTTAAGATGTTCAAAGCCCTTAGTGGCTTTTGTAGTCAAAGAAAATGAATCTTTCCTCAGTAATGTTGTTGGAGGCACTGTTATTCTCCCATAACTCTTACGAAACTTCCATTAATACCCTATCAACCCTAGAAATCCTCAAAGATTCTTTAGGTTTGTCGGGATTTTCCATTCTTTAATGGATTTAATTTTGTTAAGGTCTACCTTAAAACGCTCATGAGATACAATATGACCCAAATATTCCACCTCTTGTACTCCAAATAAGCATTTAGAGGTTTTTGCATTCGTCCAATAGTTTTAGTTCCCTCTCAACATGTTGAATATGATCCTTCCAAGACTTGTTGTAGAGTAGTATATCATAAAAAATAATAACATAAATTTTCTAAGGAAGGGTTTGAAAAATTGAACTCATCAAACCTTGAAATGTGGAAGGTGCATTAATAAGGCCAAAAGACATAACCAAAAATTCATAATGGCCTTCACGAGTTTTGAATGTTGTTTTTGGAATGTCATTAGTCTTCATTGTAATTTTTTGATATCCTAAATGAAGATCCTGCTTGGCAAAGTAATTTTCTCCATGTAATTCATCCAACAATTCATCAATGAAAGGAATGGGAAATTTATCTTTAATAGTGAACTTTTTGAGCACCCTATAATCTAGGCACATACACCCTATCCATCCATCTTGTGCACCAACATTACTGGAGCAAAGGAATAACTTTAACTATGTTGATTATATCGACCTCTAGCATTTCTACAACCATATGTTCAATTTCACTCTTTTGGGCATAGGGATATCTTTAAGGCTTTATGTTTGGAGGAGCACTTCCTGGAATCAAGCAAATAGCATGATCATAATCACAAATAGGTGGGAGGCCTTTGGGAGTCTCAAATACCTTGGAATGATTGTCCAAGATTTTTTGGATATATGGAGAAATGAATCATTTTGATGTTTAAACCTCGAGTGAGAATAATTGTGAAATTATGCCATGTTCCTCTTTCTTAAAAATATTTTTCATGTTATTAGATCTAATTATATTCCTTGGTTTCCCTCTGTTACCCCTTAATTTTATTACCTTTCCTTCCAAAAAAAAATTCACGAAAAGTTCTTGAAAATTAAAGTTATCATCCCCAAATATTGTAACCATTGGACTCCTTGTACAACATTAGCACCACCCATTGGAAAGGAAAGAATTGAACCATTCAATACATATTCCCCCATGGTTAGCTTGATATTATGACACTTTCTAGAGCAATTTATAGTTCCTCCATTTAGAAACATCACTTCACATTGTGGCAATGGATATAAAAAGAAATTTAATTCATTGACTGTCTTAAAATGAATAAAATTATGGGTACTACCCAAATCAATCAACACTATTACCTTTTTATTCTTCATATATTCATCTATCTTTAGAGTTTGAGGAGTGGTAATTCCTGCCAATTCATTACAAGATATGGTCAAATTAATTTCTTCTTTCTCTCGGGTTGGTTCCTAGTGCATATCTTTTTCTTTTGATGTTTCTCATTCCTTTTATTCTTCCTCTTCATAAACTATGTAAAATAATATCTTCTTATCACACTTATGACCTTTATTGTATTTTCTATCAGAACTATAACAAAGTCCTTTTGCTATTTTTTCCTCCAATTGTTGTCATGCCAACCTTGTAGGTTGTGGAAGGCTAGAATAAACAACACTTCCCTATTTATATTTGTGGGTGGTAGACTTCTTTGCTTTCAAATTTTCTTACCACCTTGAAAACCTTCTCCAATGAATCAGGTTCCCAAAGGAGAACCTCATGTTGGATGCTATCCTTTAACGTTACTATGAAGAAATCAATCCTATGCTCTAGAATATCATTTACCTTGATATTCAACCTTTGGAAGTCCTCAATGTTCTTCACCATTGAACCCTTTTTCTTGAGAATTATCAATTGGATAAAGAAGGTATTTCTCTTTGTATCCTCATAATGTGCTACCAATTCTTCCACAAAATTTTTCCAAGTGACAATTTGTTTACGAGAAAAAAACTATCAATACCATAAAAATTGATTTTGTTCTAAATATGAAGATGCAATAGATACCTTTTGTGTGTTCGACATATTATTTAGATCAAATAATGAGTCCATCTGTAGTATCCATGTTACCATATCCTTTCCATCAAACTTCCTCATATGAATATTTGGAATGTGGTGGGTCTTAAACCAAATTTTGTTGTCTCTAAAATCATATTTCATATTCCTTTTGTCCTCATCATGATTTTCACGAAGTATCTTGTCACCATGAGGAAGCATTTCTTGTAACAATTTTGTCCAAAATTCCTTCAAACCTTCCATGCCTGCTTCCATCTATCTTAGCTTCCATACAATCATTCAAACCTTCAATGTATGTTTTTAAACCATTCTAAGATTACATTTCATTTTTTGTTACTCTTTGCAAGATTGCAAATTGTTTCACTTTGTATCATAATTTTTTTATATATCATGTTACATTTCTTCCTCTTCTTCATGCGTCATAGTAGATCTTTCTGGTTTCTTACTAGGTGTTTCCATTTTCTTGCTTCGATTCATTTTGGAATCAAAAATTGATATGTATGCTTAATTATACCCCTTGAACCACTTCAAATTGATTTCTCAAACAAAACTTATGCAAATTTTTGAAAATATACACACCTTTTTATTTCTTTTTAGGAGCTTGATATTAAAGCTATTGTATCTCTGTAATTTTAGATCTCCAAGATCTAAAATTTAGTATTGTGGTATCTAGTTGAGTATTATTTCTAACACTACAATTCAAACTAATATTGGATTCATCAAGAAAAAGTTATTCCCAATCTCCCACGATGACGTGATTATAGACTAGTTCAATATAAAAAACTTGTATGGAATGCCACATGTCATTGTTTCAACCTTCGGCTCTGAAAATGGTACAAGAAAAAATATATTTCATTTAGTACCAATAAATTCTTATTAAATTCAAATCCAATGCTCAGAAAGAAAGTTATTACGATTTTTCCTAGGTCACCTATTTGAGACTAAATTCTGGAGCCTACAAAAAACCCTAACTTCTATAGATCAGATGTTCTAAAATATAGAAGACAAAAATCTCAAATTCATACATGATTTTCACCAATATTTTGGCAACAAGTGGTCCCAATTTCAGCTTTTGAACCCTCATAGAAAAAAAAATTATAGTGAAAATTCCAAGATCGCCTATTTGAAGAAGCAAAGCCCTAGAATCCAAAGCTTTGATACAAAATATTGTGCAACTAGCTCACAAAATAGAAGAAAATAAAGATCAATGACTTAAAAATTAGATTTTTGTGGGGGAAGCCTACTTTATGTTACATAAATGAATAATACTTGAATGATACAAATGAATATACCCCTTTGTTATATATAGGACTCTAAGGGGTCACAATATAAGTAGAGCCTACATAACAATAATAATGTAAGGACACAACAATAACAACAGAGGGCTTCTATTGGGCATAACAATAACAATATGGGGGATACATGGGAAGAACAATAAAAATAGGGGGCTAAACTAACAATCAAAATAAAGGGGCTATACTAGTATTATAGGGAGCTAACATTATCGTATCCTCTAGTAACATCCAAATGCATTATATTTCTCTCTGACTTGATCAACAACCAAACTTTTAGGGCATGTCATTGTCATATTTTCTTTTATATGACTAGGATAAGGCACACTTCTACCATTCAAACATTTGAATTATTTCCTATCACTATCCCATTTCTTCCTCTTATGTTCATACAGTGCAAACCATGGTTGTGTCGCTTCCATATTGTAAAAAATGAATTTGTTTGTGGCTTCAATTTATAAATTTTCTCATGAAATGAATCCAATACACACACACACACACACACACATATATAGTATGCATGAGATCAAAATATGCATTAATATAAAGTTCAATGTGAATAGTTACTATTTAGTAATTTGACAAATGTTAAGCCAACACTTACTCTTTATCATGTGCCTTACTCCATTCGTTTTGAGAAGCTCCCTCACTCCCCTTTTTTATTCATCCCTTTCATTGTCCCAAATTGCCAAATTTGGTGTGTTTTCGATCTGCTTGATGTACTGTTTGGCATAATATAAAGTCTCATACAATATATACCCTTCTGCCATAAACCCCTCATGTTTTTCCCTTTGTCGAACAAAACCTTTCAATTTCTTCTTGTACCTCTCTGAGAACAACATCCAATGACAAGAAATCACCCCAACTAATTCAACCTCATATACTAGGTGAAACCACTCCAACCTAATTCAATTCCATCATCTTAGGCCATGTCATATCTATATTCTTCATGGCTATTGAATCTGTTGGGATTCACATAACTCCCGACTCTCTTTTGTGTGAGGCATGCCATCCCTTCAACATAGTTAATTCTTTGCAATGAAGGAACCTTTGAATCATTGGGATTATAGGAATGAGATTTAATATATTATGAGGAGGACCATGTGATTTACCCTTACTATTTTGAATTATAGTACCTTTCATGCCCACATTTTGACATATCTCTTTGTATGAATATTCTCCTCTATAGAATAAAATTATTCATACATGCATGATATCATATATAATCAACACCCAACATTTTCAACAACTATTTTGTCTCCTTGTAGCTTCCCAATAAGGAATTATCACTCAGAAGAACCTTATCTTTGAATAACCTATAGTTGGTGGGGAATATAATTGTACAATGTCAATATTTAACATTTGTAAAATCAACATTTTTTGATGTTGATTGTGTGGAAAGATCTATCAAAATATAACGGATTTGATTCATCATGCAACCACATTACCTAAATATTACCGAGAAACATGTATTTGACATGTCAAAATTTTCTTTCAATTTGTATATAAACATTGTTGTCCCCAAGTGAGAAGAATTTGACTTGCCGCTAGGTCCAGAGAGAGGGGTGGTGGAAGAGAATTTTAGTATTTTTAATAATGTATCATTGGTATGAGCATAATCCTATAGCTCATCATTCTAGAATGAATCTAACAACATTTCATCCATGGGAGTTGTATCTTGTAAGTAATCATCCATACCAACCTCTATTTGATTGCCTCCATTGTCAACCTGTGATGAAGAACTACTATTATTGTAGTCATTCCTAATTGATGAATCTAGATGTAGTGGGAATCAAATAGGTGGTTGATCAACCATTCTTTGTATTCTTCCTCTCCACGTCTTGCTCTTAATACATGCTTCTATCAAGTTGATGTTGCATTGGGGTGCACCAAAAGATGGTATGTGAGTCACTCATCATCACTGGAATCCTAATTTGAAAAAATATTGAACGTCATTAGTACAATATCAATAATATTATAAGTAATCACATCTATGCAATTGGTTTGTTGAAATTGCATTATAAAAAATAATTATTACCATCATTAACCCAGGATTGTGGCTAGAAAATACCATGTTCCAATTGACAGGGTGAAGAGGTTGTTTGTTTTCATCTACCCACTGCTTGCGATATGCTGTTCTTGATAAGACCTTCTGACGTTTCAGAAATCAAGGAATATTTTCAGCATCTAAAATTGATTCTTAAATAGGATCCTATAAATTTGGATACATTTTTATTCAAATTAACATGGACTAAAAAAATCAATTAGGTAATCGAATATAAATAAAATTTTAAATTGTTGGAGATGGAAAGGGAGAACTCCATGAAGGACTTTGATCAACAATACAGAATGAGCTGGAATTTGAAGAATTGACCATTTGATATTATTTATATTTTTTCCTTGCATTTGAGAAAGAATAGAAATAAAATTTTCTGTGTATATCTAAAGTTAATCTTGAGAACCATATAACCACCAATTGAATTTGAATATAATTTTCAAACCATTTTTCTAGAATAAGGAGACTTTAAGCAGAAAATGTATAGTATGAACTATTGTAATTCATGTGGATGCATCCTAAAGGAAAATTTGAGATTAATATGTCATTTTATGTGAAAATAAACTTTCAGATAGCTTTTAAACCTGACCGATGCACTAATCAAACAAAGCACACAAATGCATTTAAATAATACTAGCACCAAGGTGTTGAAATAATACCTGCACTGGTTTCCGACATTTCGAAAAAAAAATGTTATCATTTCGATTCTCTTTTACAAAAATGCACTAATGCGTTTCAAAAAACAAACAACACTGGTACACTCCTGTTTCTAAAGTTTAGAAAGTAAAAATGAACTCAAGCATCTCAATGCTCATATAACAACTAAATCACCAATTTAAAAAAAAAAAGAACACATGTCATTGCATTAAAGAAATTTATCACACAATTTAGGGATTTGGAAAATAAGGAAAGAATTGTATCATGTCGATGTGTTGAAAATATTTGGCACCTCGATAATATCAGTGCGATTTTATTATTGATGCAACACTATTTGAATAAATTGAAAAAAAAACACACATTTTTTTTCTTTTGTTTTCTTAAATTAAAAAATGAGCAGCAATTGACTTTGTGAAATCTAATTTCGTAAATTCTTTTAAATATTAAAAATTTATTCATTATTTCATTAATTTTCTCAAAATTTCAAGTGAGTGATTTGTAGGAGAGACATACTAGGAGCACTCTGTAGCAACAAAATACTTTGGAGCAATAGAAATATCCAAAAGATCAAAAGATGAAAGGTATGGTGATTCACTCAAAACCCTACATTGTAAGAAAATTAAATTTTATTGGTTTTTTACCAATGAAACATTTTACAATTTATGTTAGGGTTTAATTAAAAGAGAGATCATTTGCAAGAGAGACATACTTGGAGCAGTCTAGAGCAGTAAAATTATTTTGGAATAGTAGAAATATCATAATTTGAAATGTATGGTGATTCAATCAAAACTTTGGATAATAAAAAATTTAATTTTACAATTTTTATTAGATTTATTCCCAAGTAAAAACAAAAATATTAAAAACCCTATAATTAAAAAATTACTACTAATTTTACCAGTAAAATTTTTTATGATCTCTGTTCTTATTTAAATTTAATTAAAATTCAAAAGATTAATAATAAAATTCAATACTTACATTAAACCATTTCTTCTCCCTGCAAAATTTCACCATAGGGTTTAACTTCCTCTACCACTTCATAATTACTAGGCATTTTAGATGTAATAGGTTCGTGTACTTACTATATATGGGGTGTTTGACATGTAAAGTAGTGGAATCAAATTATTTCATTAGATCAAAACCCTATAAGCCATGTTCATATATGTTCCACTATGTGCCCTATATAATATAACGCACCGGTGTGGCCCATGTACTACAATGCATCAATATATTATAACATCATCATTTCTATCTTGATTGTTCATCATTCCTCCCAGTGTAATCTAACATACCAACACGCATATTCCAAACAACACTGTTAAATCATCGAAGTATTTTTAGACTTACAAATCACACCATCATAATTTAATATTATTTAGAAAAAATAATTGTGCATGGTAGTGCAAAAGAATTAAATTCCCAGATGTGTTTAATGTTATAAACTTACGAGTGCATTTATTGATTTATTTATAAAATATATTTAATGGTTTCTCTATCGAATGGTACAAGTTTTATAGTGATAAAAAAATGTTTAAGAATGTGTCAAGTAACAAATATATTGATTGACACAATGATTAAATGATGCAGGAGCATCCAGCTCAGACACCATGACCGAGTGTCAGTCTTTGCCAGGTTCAAAAGTTGAGTTAACATCTTATTTGTCTTTTATGTTAGTTTGTTAGAATAGGAGGTTGGATTTTTATTTTTATCTTAATCTCTAAATTAGTCAAAGGTAGTTTCATCGGTTAGGGTTATTTACTTGTCTATTACTAATAAACCATGGATTAATAATTGCCCTGTTATTTTAAAAGGAAAAGATAAATGTGTCTAAAAGGAAAATCTTATCATAAGAACAGAACCAAATGACTAATAACCATGTAACTGTAAAGTCTACAACTGAAAAGAAACTATACAGTTTCATTAACTGTGAACAAGAAACATAAATGTAACAACAAAAGTCATGTAAAAGGTTCAACACTTCTTGCACTCGAATAATATCAATAACAGAGAAATCATTTCAGTCCATTTGTATGTCCTACAATATTTTTATTATGCTTTCAAATTAATGAGCATCTGAGCAGACAACCTACTGTACACAGACCATTGTGTTTAATTCTTTTTGTTTTTTCTTGAGAAAAGGAACCAGTCCTAACAGCGAGATAGAAGAGCAGAGGCCAGAACAAAGGCTCACATTTCTTTGAAGCAAAAAAGGAGTGACACAAAAAAATTCAAGTACGGGCCAAGCACCCATAGGCCAGACAAAATTTCCATTATTCTTTTAAATTGACTGTCAAACAAATTACCAGAGCACCTACATCATTCTTGCATGATCGTATGAAACATCACAAGCAAACCGAAGAACAATAATTACAGTCTAGGTGGAGAATCCAGAGTAAAACCAAAAGAACGATAGCATAATTACATAAACGACATTCAAGTAACCGAACCAATTTTCTTTCCTGAAGCTTTTCTTCTTCAAAATTGCGAAAAAAAGTATATACCAATACATAGTAGGATTGCAAGGTAAATCCCAAACAAGCATAAATCCAGTGGATGACAAACCATAGGTGAGGGTTCCAAAAACCATTTCATACATAGCCATAGACGCACAACCCCATGAACGACAAACCATAGGTGAGGGTATTGAAGAAAAATTTTGTTCATACACAGGAAATTACAGTAAAAAAAATCACCCGATAGTGGAAGCCCAAACCACCAATACAATAGGACATTACTCACAACGAGAGCCAATTGACAAGCACCAAGGATGACAAACCCTCAGGACCAGAAGGTCTAATTTAAAAACAGAATGAGGACTGGAGGAGTTTCATGATACAGAGCCTACCGGACAAGACCGAAACATTCATTGTGAGACCTCCAACCGCAAACCCTCAATACCTGGAAAGAAAATGAAATACAAGTGTTAGAGATGCATTGTCACAGAAGTGGAATTTCAGTGCCTAGAGAAAACAAATCATAGAAATTGTATTCAACCTACCTGAGAAATTGCGGTGAGGACCGAGGATAAACTTTTCACCCACAGGTTTCGGCCAATTGCGAAGATGAAGGAGAAGACAAGGTCAAGAGCTGAGGAAAGAAAACCAAAAATTGAATCAAGGAAAGAGGGCTACCTTCATTTGAAGCTGAGGACAGAAGGATGCCATCGATTCGAGCTTGGGTGCAAGCCAACCACTGAGTTACCAACAAGAACATGAAATACCAACACATAACTTCGAACATGACGGAAGAAAAAAAATAATAATAGAGAACCACTTACCAAAGTGATGAAAGGAAAAACCACAACTGCCAAATGAACCAGGCCAGAGAACAATCCCACACACATAAGGGAACCAGTACAAAAGTCACCAAGAGGCACACCTAGAACTTGGAGAAAAGCTGCATACTCAAACTCGCAAAGCACAACAAAACAAACCCTCGGCAAGCCCAATGAGAAATGACCAAGTGAACGACGAACAAAGAGTTTTGGCATAGCAAGGAGTGGGAAAAAGTGATCCGAGGCAAATACTTAGACTTAATTGTGTAATTGAATGCCACCTAATGCAATTCCAAAATATCCAATGGTGTACTCCTCACACATGTAATCACAACCAAATATCTACCCAATCATATAATCACCAAATAATAATTTTAATTGCCTAAAGTCCGAACAGTGTTGGGTTGGTCCCATCATAGTGGTATTAGAGTAGGTGAAATTTATTGAAGAAATGGAGAGAGGAAGGCAAGGTCATGGCAGAGGTGCTTGAAGAATAGTAGAGGAGGGACTAAGAGAGGAGATCAAAATTCTTACTGCCTGTTCGGAGGAAGTAGTGGTAGGGAGAAGAAGAGACCCAGAGATAGGCGATGAAAATGAAGAGGAAGCTGAAGCAACAACAGATGGACCGGAAGGCGAGACCCCAAAAGTGAGATTGTTGAGGTCTGTTTTAGTGGCATGCAGTAAACCCAAACCAGAAATCCCAACCTATGATGGTAGCCTATCCATAAAGGTTTTATTAGATTGGATCCGTGATATGGATAAGTATTTCGAGTGTGAGGAAGTCAACGAAGACCACAAAGTTAGGTTCGCTGCGACAAAATTGAAGGGACACGTAGCCCTGTGTTGGGATAGTGTCTAGATGGAGAGAAAGAGATTGAACAAGTTACCAATTAAAACCTAGTCAAGGATAGTTGCCAAGTTGAAGGGAAGCTTTTTGTCGACAGACTATCAGATTGCACTACATAGGCAAGTGCAGAATATGAAACAAAAAGGAATGATGGTAAGGAAGTACATGGAGGAGTTCTATCGAGTGAACTTAAGAGACGGATATATAGAGGATACCGCAGAAAGGCTAGCCAGGTAAGTAAATTGTTTAAGACTAGAAATATTAGATGAAATTAGTATTTTATCTCCGAAGTACACTGAAGAAGCATATCATAGTGCGATGAAAGATGAAGGGAAAATTACTAGAAGGCAGAATGTCTGGAGAGGACAAGGAACCGGCAAGGGAAAAGACCAGTCATACGGCAGAGGGCGGCTTGATAGTAGTAATAAGGAAGGCAATAGTTCCAAAGTTTCCAGATTAGTGAATAGAGGTGATAATGTGAGAGGCAGTAGGTCATTGCAGCGAGGCAAGGGAAATGGCTGAGGAAGAGGGGCTGGTTATCAATGTTACAGGTGTCATAAATGGGGACATAGATCATTTGAATGTCCATAGGCAAATCAAGTTGGACAAAGGGGTGCATATGTTGCACAACTAGAGGAAGCAACGACACCTCTCAAAGAACTAGAAAATGCTCCAAAAACAGGGGAAGCCCTGGTGCTGAAGAAGGTCTTGTTAAAACCAGCCAAGGAGGTCAATGAACAGACACATCGGAAGGCTTTGTTTATAATTGTTTGTAAGTCACGTGGTAAGTGTTATAAGTTAATTATTGACAGCGGTGGTATAGATAACTTCGTATCCACAAAGATGGTGGAAAAGTTGGAATTGAAGTGCTTGAAAGATCCCACCCCTTACAAAGTCTCGTGGCTGCAAAAAGGCCATCAAATGCTGGTGGATGAACAGTGTGAGGTGGAGTATCAAATAGGAAAATATAAGGATAAAGTCGTTTGTAACATCATACCAATGGACATATGTCACATACTGTTAGGCAGGCCTTGGCAATATGACAGGAAGGTGGTACATGATGGATTGATGAACTGTTATAAGTTTGTCAAGGATGGAATCAAGAATACGCTTGTGCCCATCAAAGAGAAAGGGACAACAGGGACAAGTGAACCAAGAGCATTGTTGGTTAGCGGAAAACAGTTTCTGAAACAAGTTGAGGATAGTGAGATGGGTTATGCAGTTGTAAATAAAGCAAAAATAGTGTTGTTGCATATAAAGGTATCAGATTTACCTACAGAAATCGAGCAAATGTTCCACGAATTTACGAATATAGTGGTGGATGACTCGGTAGATAAATTAACCCCAAAAGAAGCATAAGTCATCATATTGACTTCATACCCAGAGCCATTTTGTCGAACAATGTGGCATACCGAATGAGCCCCAAGGACAATGAAGAGATTAAGAAGCAGGTGCAGGAACTGCTACACAAAGGATTAATAAGGGAAAGTTTGAGCCCTTGCGTAGTCCCAACAGTTCTCACTCCCAAGAAGGGAGGAGAGTGGCGGATGTCCACAGATTCAATGGCCATCAACAAAATCACCATCTGGTACAAGTTTCCACTACCATGGATGGATGACATGATGGATTGTTTAAGCGGGGAAACTTATTTGTCTAAGATAGACTTGAAGAGTGGTTATCGTTAGATTTGGATACGAGAAGGGAATGAATGGAAGACAACCTTTAACATGAATGAGGGACTGTACAGGTTGCTGGTCATGCCATTTGGACTGAGCAATGTGTTAGCCTCCTGCTGGAGCAGGTTACTCATATTTCATGATTGACATTTTTATAGGCCAAATATGTCATACTTTGCATACTGCAATGCTCCATATTTGCTTAACAGTCTCCAAGCAAAGAAGGCTACTCAGAGTTCATTTAATTGCCTTCCAAATTTTGAGAAGTTATCCCGGTATTGCCAATTTTCAGTTAAAGGGAGGTCCAAACAGCTTAATCTTGGTCTCCCTAGGTTTAAATTTCCCGTTTTAGAATATAGAGAATGTAAATCTGTCCAAACAGTTTAATCCTGGCAGATTCTTAGATAGGTGGAGAATCAAAGGAGGCCAACAGTTTAATCTGGGCCCTCGGATGAAATAAGAGTAGTCTATATATAGGAAAGCATCAAAAGAAAAATGGAATGATGGGTTTGCAGGTCTAAGTGCACCCAAATCAAAAGAAGAAAAAATGCTAGGTAAGTAGGCTGGGTAGGTAGTTTGAGGTTGCTGAATCTTAATTGCTGATCAGTCCCATATTTCCAGGCGTCATCTTTACTTAGGACACAATCAGCAGGCACTTCTATGCGAAGAGCTCAAAAACAGGTATAACTAACTCCCCTTCTCCACTTTCCCCCAATCATTAACTAACTTCACCAAAAGAGGTCAAGATTTGCTTGATACCTCTTAAGTTTCATCATTTTCATAGCATTTGCTTGGGTAAAGATCTGCTTTACTCAAAGTTGTTCCATACTCTCTCTGTAGAATGGTTCTATCCCCTTGTAACAGCCTAAGCTCTCCTGAACTTAGTGCTTTCTTACCATCTCCATATTAACCACTAACATTATTATTTAGATCCCTATATTTTCCCATCCCCCTACTAAAACTATGTAAATAATCACCCCCTGGCTGAAAAATAACCATAAGTACCCCCGGGAATTGCTCAGTTTACCTGAAACTTAGCAAGAACCCTCATGCTGCCCCTTCAAACCATCTTCCAAATACATGGACTCCTTCCATAGTATAAACTCCCTTTGAGGTGATCGGACCCCTTCCGAAGCCTCAAACGCCTTTCGCACCCACTCACTTACTCCTTCCGACTGCAACAAGCCCCTTGCCAACTTCCTTAACACTCCACAGACCATAGAAAGCCAGATCGCGTCACAAGATCGCAGTATCCTCTCCATGCAAGTTATGACCCATCCGTCGCCACCCGACGCGATATCGCGATATCGGTGATCGATGGTCGCAAGCGTCGCATGTCCAAATTGAACCACCTTCCCATTCCCCGCCGATACGATATTGCGATCACATCGGAGAATTTCATCGCATTGCCTTCAGTATCAGCACCTCGCCGTGTCACTTCTGTACCAGGTACCCACCGCAGGTTGACGTCATCCGCTATACAGCTGACTTCATGTTGACGTCAGCAGCCAGAAAGCCGAAAATTCGCACAGGAAGAGAAATCGTACTTCGGAGCTCCAGGACAAGAAACAGAGGCAATTTCGATGCGTGATTAGTGCGAAGCGCTAATCGCACATCGCTACGAGAAATAGGCCATTTCGGGGAATATTTGGGGAATCTTTTGATTCCTTGGCCCGTTGTGCGTCGAAAAAGCCCAAAAATCGCCCGGTCGTGCCAAATTGATCCGGTTTAGAGACAACAGAAGATCAATGACAAAGTTTAAAGTGTATCAGATCAAATCATCAGGTATCAAGCATGTCAAAGAGTATCAGTAGGCGGCGGAAGCCATCATTGTAGCGGAAAAGAGTATCAGTGAAAATCTTGAGCAGCGACCCGAAGCACGAGAACATTTAATACCTTCCAGCAGAGTCAAAGAAAGAGGGCGAAGCCACTCAAAGCCCTCAAATCATAATCATTGCACATTTAACTCGCACCAGAGCAGAACTACTGTTCCCGAAGCACAATCATTCCAGTAGCACCGTATCAAGCCTCCAAGGGCCACATTGTAGTATTTTCTGATTCAGCTGCCCCTAGTGTAGCCAAAAGGATTTACCTTCATTTAATTCTAACAACACTTAGATTTTTGAAAAGTTCTTCTAGCAGACCTGTTTAGGTCAATTGTAATGAATGTCTTTCCGATATTTTGCTATATATATCACCATGAACAATGTTGCGAGGGGTTGGTTGGTTGGTAGGTTGGTTAGTCAGTGAGTCTAAGACATTTCTTAGTCTACTTCCCAGCAATTTCTCCAAGCAGAGACCCGCACTGTAACTGTCATATTTTCTATAATCAAACATTGCTGAAAGCGTGGATTTCGAAACTACATGATTTGTTCATTTGGCCAAGGAATGATTACGGAATTCCTGTGCTTCTACATGATTCAATAAGTGTTTCTCTCCTCTGTTAATTTTCATGTTTTTACCACCGTTCTTCCTTCTAAATTGCAGGAAAAAAGAATAACTTAAGATTTGTTTCACTACACCTTAAGTTCAATTTCTGCATTTTTCTATGTTTTCTTCAGAAATAGCTATGATCATGTATACTTAAATGATCTTGTTTGCGCTGTTTCTTTCACATATGAATGAATATTTAGGAATTCTTAACTGCTCCTAGATCCCCATTCATCCATTTCTCCTCTTTTTCAGCATGATGAAATGATTCTCCTTTTCCTTTCATCCCTGATTTTCATTCCATCCTTTCAGTAGATTGATAATTGTATCCTGTGTGGCTATCCCACTCCATAATCCCCTTGTGACAAAGAAAACGCTATAGCAAGCCTTAATCAACGACTCCACGCCCAATGGTTTGAAACTTATCACACGTTACCTTGCCTCTTTGCTTGAGATTCCTACCTTCCATCCAAACACAAACAAAAAACCCCTGAGCCAAAAGCTAGCCTAAAATCATCAACAAAAGTTGAATCATTAAAGAGAGAGCCCTCTTTGATTGCAGGTGGGCTAGATCCTGCAATCCAAAGATTGGTTTGTGGTTACCTCGGCCGTATCCCTAGAAGGAGCATAGGGACAACCTGAGTGATAACACAGTGCACCCAGTACATTTATAGGTTAATGAATGAGATGTTGAAGGAGTACATCGAAAAATTTGTGATAGTGTACCTGGACGACATACTAATTTTCAGCAGGACAAGGGAGGAGCACCTTCAACACATTCGAAAAGTGCTCGAAAAATTATAGCAGAATAAACTGCTAATAAATTTGAAGAAATGTACTTTTCCGCAGAAGGAATTGATTTATTTGGGCTTTGTAATAGCGGAAAATGAACTGAAGATGGATCTGGAGAAGGTTACGGCAATATTTATTTGGCCATCTCCAAAAAAATTATTTGAGGTACGTAGCTTTCATGGACTAGCGAGTTTTTACTGGAAATTCATAAGGAATTTTAGCGAAATTTGTGCACCTATGTTGGACACCATTAAAAAGGCTAGTTAGCCTTTTTGATGGATGGATGTAGTGGAGATAAGTTTCCATCTATTAAAGAGAAAGATCACTAAGAGGCCGATCCTGAGATTGCCAGACTTCAAGAAGCTTTTTCAGGTTGGTTGTGATGCTAGCGCTACAGCTATTATAGTAGTACTCAGTCAGGAGAATAAGCCTGTGGCATTCTTCAGCGAGAAGCTAAATGAAAGCAGATAGAAATATTCCTCTTATGATAAGGAGTTCTATGCTGTTATACAGGAATTAAAACACTGGAGGCATTATCTGCTAGGAAATGAATTTGTGTTATTTTCAGACAATTCTGCACTACAGTATGTTATGCAATAGCAGAAGTTGAACCACAAACACACCAAATGGGTGGAGTATTTGCAGAGTTTCAACTTTCTGTTGAAACATATCAGCGGGTAGGCCAACAAGGTGGTAAATGCACTGAGTAGGAGAGCTTTATTTCTGCAAGAGAGTACTATGCAAGTGCCAGGTTTTGAGCACTTAAGAGATTTATACTAGACTGATACATATTTTAAGGAGGCATATGAGGCATGTCAGAATCCCTTGGTGAGAGATAACAATCCATGGTTGGACTACAACTTACAAGAGAAACTATTGTTTAAGGGGGGATAACTATGCATACTTGACTGCTTGATGAGAGAGAATATTATTCAGGAGAAGCATAGTGGAGGTTTAGCCAGACATTTCGGCATGGACAACACACTCGAGCAGCTCAGTCATTTCTACTTTTGGCCAAATATGTAGAGGGATGTACAACGATTTGTGGCCAGATGTAAAGTGTGCTAGTTGGCGAAGTGTCATAGTCAAAACACGGGATTGTACACACCGTTACCTATTCCAGGTAGATCGTGGGACTCAGTCAACTTAGGCTTTGTCTTGAGTCTACCTAAAATTCAGCGAGGTTATGATTTGGTGATGGTGGTGGTGGATAGATTCTCGAAGATGACACATTTCATTCCTTGCAAAAAAACCATTGATGCCACTCACGTGGCCCACTTGTTTTTCATAGAGATTTTCAAGTTACATGGGTTGCCTAAGTCTATCCTTTTGGATAGGGATGTAAAGTTTACAGGGCCCTTTGGCGTACCCTGTGGAAGAAAATGGATACACAACTGATTTACAGATCTGGTTATCAGCCGCAAACTGACGGACAAACAGAGGTGGTAAACAAGAGTTTGGGAAACCTGATATGAAGCTTGGTTGGAGAGAATTCGTGGAAGTGGGATCGAGTGCTTGCATAGGCAAAGTTCACTTATAACGACTCGCCTAACCGCAACATAGGTTTCAGTCCATTTCAGATCCTGTACGGCATGCATCCTCGCGAAGTGCATGAGTTGTGGTATCTTTGATTGCAAGAAAGGTGAAGCATAGATGGGGAAGATTTCACTAATGTGATGAAAGATTTTATTGAGTAGGTAAAAATTAAATTGCAGTACATCAGCCTAAAGTATAAATAGCAAGAATGCTTGAAGACAAGGGAAGTATATTTTAATGTGGGAGATGAAGCCCTCATGCATTTATGCAATGAATGCTTCCTTAGGGGTGCATACAGTAAGTTAAAGTACAAGAAGATAGGACCCTGCAAAGTCCTCCGAAAATTTTGGCGAACGCCTATGAGATACAGTTGCCACCTGGAATAGCCATTTCACCTATCTTTAATGTAGCAGACCTATTCTCCTACACGGCTGACCCAGAAGAAAAGGAAGAAGATGGAACCACGCATCCTACACGGAATACCCAGGATGGAGGAGAAGCTTGGATGAGACAAATGCCTTACGTTCAGCCTCCCAAGATCGAGCGCATTCTCGACACTCAGGTGTCCAAACAAAGTCGACAGAAGGAGTATTTGCAATACCTGGTCAAGTGGAAGAACCATCCTATTGAGGACAGTTCGTGGCTTGATGCCATGCAGATTGAGCAGATATATTCTTCAGTCGAGGAGCTCATAGACCGGAGTCATGATTTTCTTTTGCCCAGGAGCGTGATGCAGGAGCATCCAGCTTAGGGACCATGACTGAGTGTTGGTCTTTGCTAGGTTGAAAAGTTGAGTTAACATTTTATTTCTATTTTATGTTAGTTTTTTAGAATAGGAGGTCGGACTTTTATTTTTATCTTAATCTCTAAATTAGTCAAACGTAATTTGATCAGTTAGGGTCATTTACTTGTATGTTACTAATAAACCATGGATTAATAATTGTCCTGTTATTCTAAAAGGAAAAGACAAATGTGTCTAAAAGGAAAATCTTGTCATAAGGATAGAACTGAATGACTAATAACCATCTAACTGTAAAGTCTACAACTGAAAAGCAACTGTACAGTTTCATTAACTATGAACAAGAGACATATAAATGTAATAGCGAAAGTCATGTAAAAGGTTCAACAATTCTTGCACTCAAATAATATCAATAACAGAGAAATCAATTTAGTCCATCTGTATGTCATATTGTATTTTTATTATGCTTTAAAATTAATGAGCATATGAACAGATAACCTACTGTACACAGACCATTGTGTTTAATTCTTTTTTTTCCTGAGAAAAGGAACGAGTCCTAATAGTGAGATAGATGAGTAGAGGCTAGAACGAAGGCTCACATTTCTTTGAAGCAAACAATGAATATATAAAAGGAGTGACACAAACAAATTCCAGTACAGGCCAAGCACCCACAAGCCAGATGAAATTTCCCTTATTCTTTTAAATTGACTATCAAAAAAATTACCAGAGCACCTACAATGTTCTCACATGATCGTATGAAACATCACAAGCAAACCAAAAAACAATAATTGCAGTCTAGGCAGAGAATCTGGAGTAGACCCAAAAGAATGACAACATAATTACATAAATGACATTAAGGTAACCGAATCAATTTTCCTTTCTGAAGTTTTTCTTTTTCAAAATTGCAAAAACGAGTATATAACAATACATAGTAGCATTGCAAGATAAAGCTGAGACAAGTGCAAAGCTAGTGGACAAGAAACCCTAGGTGAGGGTTTTGAAAAAAAATTGTTCATACAAAGGAAATTACGGAAAAAAACACCCGATAGTGGAAGCCCAGACCACCAATATGACAGGACATTACTCACAGCGAGAGCCAATTGACAAGCACCGAGGATGAAAAACCCTCACAACAAGAAGGCCTAATTTAAAAACAGAATGAGGATTGAGGAAAATTCATGAGATAGAGCCTACCAGACAAGATCGAAACATTCATTGCGAGACCTCCAATTGCAAACCCTCAATACCTGCAAAGAAAATGAGATACAGGTGTTAGAGACGCATTGCCACAGAAGCAGAATTATAGTGCCTGGATAAAACAAATAACATAAATTGTATTCAACTTACCTGAGGAATTGTAGTGAGAACCGAGGATAAACTTTCCACCCACAGGTTTCGACCAACTGTGGAGATGAAGGAGGAGAAAAGTTCAGAAGCTGAGGAAAGAAAACCACAAATTGAATCAGGGAAAGAGGGCTACCTGCATTTGAAGTTGAGTATGGAAGGACATCATCGATTCGAGCCTAGATGCAAGCCAACCATTGAGTTTCCAATAAGAACATGAAATACCAACACATAACTCAGAACACGATGGCCTGTTGAGCCAATAGCAGGAAAAAAAACAATAACAGAGAATCACTTACCCAGACGACGACAGGAAAAACCACAATTGCCCAACGAACTAAGCGAGAGAACAGCCCCACATACATAAAGGAACCAGTACAGAAGTCACCAAGAGGCATGCCTAGAACTTGCAGCAAAGCTACATACTCAAACTCGCAGAGCACAACAGAACAAACCCTCGGCAAGCACAATGAAAAATGACCAACTGAATGATGAACAAAGAGTTTTGGCATAGCAAGGAGTGGGAAAACGTGACCCGAGGCAAGTACTCAGACTTAACTGTGTAATTGAATGCCACTTAATGAAATTCCAAAATATCTGATGGTGTACTCCTCACACATGTAATCACAACCAAATATCTACCCAATCATATAATCACCAAACAATCATTTTAATTGCCTAAAGTCCAAAGAGTGTTGGGCTGGTCCCATCATAACATATAAAAAAAAGCAGAGAAGATAAGTTTTTTGTAAATTATTAACCAAAGTAATAGGTTTGAACTATATGCAATTTTAACTAATATGTATTGGTTGGTGTGTGTCATGGAGAGCCAAAAAATGAAGAAGGTCGATAAGATTATTTCTAATCGAAGTGTTGTAAAGCATAAAAGCCTAATCGAAAAATTGCAGAAGGATGAATCAGGGGAATGAAAAATACTATTGAATATGAGTTTTGTTTATCTTCATTTTCATTAATAATATTCTTAATAATAGATAACATGTTTCAAACAATATATTAATTCATATATGTTTAATGTTCTACAAGGAGAAGCAACGAAGGAAATGATCAGTGTTGTTCTAAATAAGAAAAATTATAGAACATGTATATGATGATTAATTGGTCCTAAGCTCATCTAGAGTGTTATTGCACGTTAATGAAACATTTTTTTTTCTTACAAAACTACGAGGGATCTAGTGGAATGAATCTATAGACGTACCTTCCACTTACAATACAAAACTCAATTCAATGATTCTAAGAACCAAATTATATCTAAACTATAGGAAGCATTTCTAGAACAATGTTCAATGAGACATATTAGACTTGCAATAGAAAAGACATACAACAATGAAAAATAATCATTAAAAGGTAATATTCCTAATTAACATGAATTTCTAGAATAATATGTACATATTACTACAAACCATTCAATTTTAATATTATTTTTTTATATTTAGTTTTCATATACCAATATAAAAATAGTTTATTACCTTTTTTAGGAAGATTATGAAAATCCCAAATGATCAACGAGTTGATATGCAAAACATGCCGGTAGGAATGTCCAAAAAATTGTTCAACGAGTTGGTTAAAGAAATGGACATAATTGCATCACAAGAGGAGCCATCTCAACAACAAATTGCTTCAAATGTATGTAATCATCATTGAATTTGTACATATAAAAAAATGATTTAGCATTAAATATTAATTTTCAAGTATGTTCTTGAAGAAAAGAAAACAAAAAGGAACTCATTCAACACATAAAACATGACGAAATGGAAAAAAAGGTTAATTTCAAAGTTTGTGAGTAACTGTTAATATTTGATTATAACAACTCAAGATTTCTTTTTTGTATATTTTAAGGTTTTTTTATAGAAACCATCCTTAAATGTCTTCAAATAGGTGCTAACATAGAAAGAAGATCCATTGGAAGATTTGATCGACATTGGGTTAAATAAGCGTTGTGAGTATATGTTGGTATATGAAAAATTAATCGTGGAATTTGAAAGTATCTATGTTGCTTTGCTTCTCTAATTTTATAATTAATAAAGCAAAAAAATACTTTATATTATATCCATGATTTATAATGGGGTTTAAAATAAGCAGGAAAAAAAGTATGGAACTACGCGAACAAAAGGTTTGTTGCAACAAGGCATGATACTTGGTTTTCAAACCATGTGCAAAGTTTATGAGTCACTTATTGCTATGATAAATTGCTATTCAATTTACGTTGATGTATATTATTTATTCTCACCTATGTAGATACACTCATTACACTTCATTCTTATGTTTGCATAGGGAACAAGAAAAATAAGACAAAAAAAATAGATGCAATCAAGGAAAAATTCCTCTAAATAACCCAAGTCATGGAAGTAACAACAATTCTAGCAAAGAATGATGGTCTATTTAGATATCAAAGTAACATGTTGTATTTTTTGAAATAATTGTATGTGAAAATAAAAAATTTTGTTTAATCTAATTGACATAGTGTTTCAATTGAAGGACAATGGATTACCAATAAAAATATCATTTTGTATGACAAACAACCTTTTATTGACATGTAATAAAATACATTTTAATTTATTATGTTGTGCTACCCAATGTTGCTATAAAATGTTACGGCACTGATTAAATATATACATGATTAAATATTATAATGAAAAGATGCAAAATTTGATAATATAACAAATTAATATATGCATCATATACAAATTCGCTAATCAAATTTTAATTTATATGAATAATGTTATAAGATATATGTCGATTTTTTATGAATAATGAATTTAAAAAAAAAACACAATAATTGCACTATCACAGGTCAATGTTTCCAAAAGACAGAAAACATCATAAAAATGCATTAGTGCATTATGTTATATAAAATCACCATGATGATATATTTTTGCATGATCGTGGCCTTTTTGGAAAACAACAACACTACGGAGTTTATTTATTCAAGCACCAATATTGTTTGCAGTTAATGCCCCAATGCATTATAATTCCTAATGCAGGAGTTCTTTCATAAAACTAACACATCAGTCCTACAAAATATTATTTCAAGCCCCAGTGCACCATAAGAACATACAACACTGGTCCTTTTATATTACTAATGTACCGGTGCATTTATACAAACAATACTCATTGACGTTGCAACTTTAAACAAAAGCATCAATACTGCAATTAATTTTTGTGTGTTGCGATGCTGTTCCAGAATGCCCTAGGGATTTTTTTATAGATTAGTGTCAGTGTGATGTATATTACACATTGATATTCTTTACATTCAAAACCTCAATTATTTTAGTTATGTATGCAACTCGGTGCATTTATATATTTAGCACACTGGTGCTACATGTTCCATAAAGTGCACTGCAAAAAAAACATCTACTCAAATTAGAGGAAATTTCAGCCTAAAAGTACCCAAGAAATATTTACATAATTTCCATGTCATAATATGTAAACCAATCAAAATCCTTTAAATTTAAAATGAGGTAGATGTCCTAAATAATTTTAAAATTTATTTAGTTTTAGTATCTCGGAAATATTTTATTATTAAATTGGGTATAAGTGAAATATTTTATATTAATTTGGGTATTCTCAAAATATTTTATTAAGTTTATTTACCGACCTTACCCATATGACTTAGAATATAGAAAAAATATTAGAGCAATGTATAACTTAATATTATTTAACAATATAAATTAAAAATGTAAGCTCAATTGACATTAATAACGATGCCCCAAAAAAACACAAAAATGAAATTATATAAAATATGCATAGATAGTTAAATAGTTTTAAAAGTAGTTAAATATAAAATATAAAAACACTTAAATTAGTTAGAAAACATATTCTAGAAAGGGCAAATAATCGACAAAAAATATAAAAATATAATTAAATATATAAAAGAGTTAAATATATTTAAATATAAAATGGTTAAACAAAATATTCTAAAAATGATAAATTACAGGATTTAGAGAAAAAATTTAGAATATGTAGTTAAATATAAAAGGCATAGTATAACTTATAGACGAAATGGCCTTTTTCAAGACATTTTGTTATGGTTAATTTTAATCAAAATACGACAGAGATTTTTAAAAAGATGAGTTTAAATTGTTTAATTTGAATAATTTGAGTGCCCAAGGGGTTTTTCACAGTGTTGAATCCATTTATGCATTTAAAAAAGTATTTTGAACAGCAAAAAAATCTTGAAATTGTATTGCCAATTTTGATTAATACCAGTGAGAAAGGTTATTTCTTCTATAATGTAGACAATGCCAATATAAAATAGTTAAATAGTTAAAAAACAGTGAAATATAAAATAATTAAATAGTTAAAAAACATATTCTAGAAATGAAAAATTACCGAATTTTCAACCAAAATATAAATCGGGGTGAAATTGTGGCTTGAGTAGATAATTTTGTTGTTAAAAACACAACAAAAAATAGTTAAATATAAAAATATATATGACAATTAAATATAAGATATAAGTATAGACAGTTAAATTTAAATATTGAAATATATATACACAATTATTTTAAGAAAGTGTCATATATTGAGGGGTTTCGATAAAAACAAAAATATTATAAATAATATATTAAAAGTTGTATTAAATCTCATGCTAATAAATATTGTGAAATATAGATAAAAGTAAAACAATATTATAAAAATTGTTTACATGGCAATTTTATTGATTTCTTATTTTTTTCCTTAGCAGGCCACTTTTACGCTGAAATTTGCTCTAATTTAAAACCATCGACCACCCAATTTGTTTAAGTTGTGATGAAGTTCTATTATAATCTCAACTAAAACATCCACTATCACAAACATATGTTTTAGTAGATGTTTTTTGACAATTTTTGACAATTTTATAACACTAATAACCTCTATTATAACCTCTCCTAGAATATATTCCTTGTAGTATGTGGAACAAGCATGGGATGAGAAAGAAATGTCGATGAAATATAGAAAGAAATAATTTTGAGGAGAAAACATAGTGCACATAAAATTATTCATATATTACTTTCGAAACCAAATTACACGGCACATAAATAGTGCTCATGAGATCCAACAGATTCCAAACAAGGAATTTCTTGTTGAGAAAATCTCTCAACAAAACTCAACAACCAATAAACTAATATTACCTGTTTACTAATGTATAAATTATTTATGAATCCCCTCTTTAATGCTTACATTACATCATTACAAATTATTACAAGAATAATAAATTACATATAGTCACATTCGTCTGGTTGGTCTTCATTAGCACACACATCCATTATGGAATCTTGCAAACACTGCGCTTTATTCATCACCTCATCTTCAAGCTGTAACTTGAACTCCATTTAAAAGATATACGCCTATGACCATCTTTAGAAAGCTTTGTATAATTGACAATTCTTTATCTCCCGAAGGACAATATTGATATTGGACCACCCTATGGACAAACTCTCATCTATCAAAATGTAGTGAAATACACTTTTGATAGTAGTATAGGTAAGTTGTCTGGGTACCGAGTGTATCCAAAAGTCAGTTATGCAAGTGAAATTTTTACACACATGGATCTCATAACATAACGTGTAATTGATTCTCTTGAAGCCTGAAGCACAACAAGACTCATCATCATATAACAAATTCACATAATCAAATTAGTGATACATTCTCTTAGCACCAATGAACATCAAAAACCACTAATTTAATTATATTCCTCTCTTCATTAATTTGTTCTACACCTTTTACAAACAAAATGGAAAAATTACACAAATCACTCAACAAAATCAATAAGCATGAAACTATTCCTGCCATTCGAGCAAACACAAGCCTCTGGGTCCCTTCTAGGAGATAATCAACTCTTGTCCTTTGTTTTCTTGTCAAAATATGGAGTCTTTTTTGTTCTGTGAAACATGTAAAGAAAATGGACAAACCATTATGACTGACGTGCCCAATCCAAAATGCATTCACAAAATAAATATACATTTTTTCTCTGACATATTTCTTTCAGTGACCAACAATTATGTAATATATAAATAGAGAAAACATCTGAGACACATGCCTTTACATGGATCTCCATTTTTGTTGTATACCAATCTAACAATTTTTAAGTTTGACATAAGAAAAACGAGTCAGTTGTAGCCTGTGAGTTGTTCCTACATGTCATACACTCTAAGGGTGGGCACGTTAGGGATACCGATATCGTGGTTGCCAAGGATGATAGACTCAATGAGTGGTTCCCAGAGGCTCATCGGTGTTTACCCTCTAACCAAGCATCATAGTTGCATAGTACTAGAAGTCTTGAGAATATGTCACAAACATATGAACTGCTCTCAATTGCTCAAATATGTGACCATTTATGCATAACATTGAAGCAGGTGGCCACTATTCTTGAAGAACACAAATAAAGAACCCATGACATGATATGGTATCAAGTTAGGAGCAAGCCTATAATGAGATATAATTTTACAAAAAACACAAACCATGAGTACTAGCAGCAACCCAAGTGGAAGAGAAATAATAGGCGCACAAAGTATATCTATGAAAATTTTGTGGTCGGGAAACACTTACCTTCTGAAGAGGCATAATGGAGATTTAGCACTATTTTACCATTTCTCTATGCATAAACATTATTGACTTGACCACATTCGACACATTGTCTCCCATAGATATCATTACAACATCACATAAAATAAAAAACAATAGAACAAATGTACAGATCCACACAAAACACTTAGGCACACCTCCACACTCATTTATCTACACTGAAGCACAGAGAATCAAATTTCACATCTCTTCCATATTTCTCGTCTCTCCGTTGAGAAATTCAAGCCCATACAGGCTCTAATACCAAGAAAGAATTTTGAGGAGAAAACATAGTGAACACAAAACTATTCGTATATTACCTATAAAAGAAAATTACATGCCACATAATAGTGCTCATGAGATCCAACAAATTCAAAACATGGAATTTCTAGTTGAGAAAATATCTCAACAAAACTCAACCACCAACAAACTAATGTTAGCTATTTACTAATGTAAACAATATTTCCAAGTCAGATGTCTTCGCACAAATATGAAAAGATATTCGGAAATATGAAAATAAACACAATTTACACTTAAAATAATGTGTACAAAAGAAGCTATGGAAACATTGTTGTGCAAATGAAGTAGTGTGGAAAAAACATGCACTCAGATATAAATGTCCATGAAATGTGAACCTCTTCACACAAGAGTTATTTCTCAAGATAGAGGGTGTACAAAATAAGTAGTGTAGACCTTGTTATGCAGAGCAAGCAGTGCAGAGAAAGCATGGGTTAAGACACAAATGTGGATGACATATGGACCTCTCCACAAAAATATAGAAAATATATTCAGAAATACGAATATCACAAATAATATCGTATATGTCAACTGTTTACTAAAATATTAGCAATCAAATATTTTATTGCCAATGTAGAGAGCTTCCACTTTCCAAAATGTGGACAAAATGCAGACCTCTCTGCACAATAGAGTTATGTGTCTAGATATAATGTGTATGGGAAAAGGTATGCATCTGTCGTTGTGTGGGGAAAATAGTGTCGAAAAAAGATTGATTGAAACAAAAATTTGGATGACATACAAATATTCAAAAATATTTGTATACGATTGTCCCCAATAATATTGTATATGTCAATTTATTACTATAATATTAGCAATAAAAGCCTTTCATTCCAACGTAAATAACTTCCACTCTGTAGAAATATTTATGCAACATAATAAATTAAATAGTGATAGAAAAAAATGAAGAAAATATTCTTGATAAAAGTACTTAGATGTCCAAGTATTAATGCACTAAATAAATAAAATTACAATTGAAAGTCACAAATTTAATCTACTCATATTTTCACCAAAAATTTGAAAAATTCAATTAGTCCACCTAGCCATATTTGCACCTATAATTAAAGTATTCAATTAGTCCAACTGGAAAATCATTCACTATGATTGAAAGTTGAAGGAATATGTTTGTCGTAAGAGATGTATTTTCATCACTTTCAAAAAAACAAAAAGGATCGGTTAGCATCATCATTGAAGAATATAATTTGAACAAGAATTTGACATTCTAACAAAATAACTCACAATTTATTATAAAATGAAAGTGTTTAGAAATTTCAAAGATGTTATCTGCAAAGTGTTAAGAAATTGAAAAAAGAAAATGAAAAAATTTATAAAGAGAGTTGAGAGAAACATCTTACATGGTCAACCATTTTATATAATTTAAAAATAACTATCATTTTACAATTAAATATATTTGTGTTCCAGCACATAAAAAATAATAGAATTTAAATTGGGCGTATTTATTTTTGTTTATTAGTCCCTGTGGCAGGCAAGGCAGGGAATATAGCAATTAAAATGGTGTCCTTTAAGATTTATTTAAGATGATTACTATGACGAATAATGAGTTACTATCACAAATGACCAAACTTTTTTGACACTAATCACTTTGATCGTCTTATTTAGTCTCTTCTTGAGGTGGGGAGGCTAAAAGCATATATTATATTCATCTTCTAGCTTCGCATTTGGAAAGAGTAAACTAATTCTAGCATTAGCTGAAAACATTAAATGTTATAATGATTGAGAAGTCACTTATTACCTACACTAAGTCGGTTAGATTCTCTAGCACTAAATGTTAAGCTACTCTAGCACTTGTGGAAAATTTTTCTGGCGAAGTTTTTTTAACACGATCATGCCACCATGTTAATACCACTACATGTATGTTTTCCACACATTCTGTCTAAACGTAACATGTGTCATACACTTCCTACACTGTCATTTTTCTTCACTACCATTGTTTTGAAAGAGCTTTGCCCTAGAAGAAAATAAGAATGTGTCAAAAAAACAAGAACACCTACAAGAACACCTACATTGATAAGATTTATTTTAGATAGGTGGAATAGAAAAGATAATTTTTTGGAGTAGTGTTACACACTATTTTGTCACACCTCCTGCACTTCCCTATGACATACCTTGAAGTGATCGAAACATGATAATTATACAATATAATCATCCATGTATACAACTCAGATCCCTCCTTTTGACATTGCTTGGAAAATATCTGGAGATTTCCCTAAAGAAATGGCTCATCAAACCCTAAAATGAAAGTCATCACCCTTATGAAGCTCAAAACCACAATGATCACCTATTGCACCTTGTTAAGATAGTGATGAAATCACTCTATTCTCTCTCATACTCGTGATGGTCTCCAAAGGAATTTTTCCTAACGAGGATGAGAATATTCATGATCTAGAAGCTTCCAGAGTATTGAGATGGAGATGGTTTCACATAGATGAGGTTGAATCCTCCTGATTTGACATCTTAGTCTCCTCCCTATGAGCTATCTCCTTAAGATATGGGCCTAATTCTATATTTGAAGGAGGCTTAACTCCCTCTCCTAGCCTATAAATTCGGCCTCTACTATTTTGTTGTACCTGCTACAAAACCACCCAAGTTTTTGGGCATATTCAAAATTTTGGGTACCCCACCACTCAACCCAAGTTATTAAGGTTTCGAAGGTTAATGGCTTCATTAACGTGTTAAGAGTTACTCATGATTTTAAAGCTAATGTTCGCATGATACATGTCGTGATTAGTGGAGGTCCTATATTTGAACAAGCATGCTTTCAAGGTGGCTTCCCATGAGACTGACAATATTATGGCTTGGAAAAATCCTAGATTGTTAGAAGAGTGTTCCCCTCCCTTCTTGTCGCCAAATTCACATGCCTCTAGGGGTGCACTCTCCTCGGCATCACATGGTATCATCGTGGGAGTCATAGCAGTGCATTTCCCCTAGGCACTTGGTAGACGGTTCCCCTCAACATGTGCGTTTGAGTTTGTGGGAGTTATATCTTTCCCTTGCATCGTGATAACTCTAGAATATGTGATTGAAGGTCTAACCCTGTTCTAAATCGGTCCTCAACCTCATATGTGTATTAACAAGATATTCATAGGTGTTTATCCTATGAATTTAAGATTACCTTCAGCCTCATATAATACCTTGATCACTTGTAATTAGTAAGCCTCTTAAGGTGCTTGAATTTTGAGCTAATTTCCAAATGAAAGCATAATTCACTCAACCATACAATGTATGACACCTTAAATTGGGACACTTGGGATGCATGTTCCGTTAGTGAGTTATTTCCATTATGTTCATCAATTTCCATGCTTCTACGTGTAAATATATACATGTGTATGTTGTTTGGGTCAAGTGATTGGATTGTTTCACCTTGTTTGAAGGGATCAAGGAGAGGTGGCTTTGTCACATATCCAACGAGGAAATCGTTTGCCAAAGGGTAATGTTAAATGCACACTTGAAAGGTTTCTAACATAAATTGCGGGTTGGAAAGATATTCCCATACAAGCTCTAGGAATCGGTCAATCACACCAAAGGAACAACATCAAAAAGTGGACATATGATTTTTTTTTTCAGATGTCCAAGTAACATTCTTATACATGTCGATGGTGGTTTCCTTCCATTGCAGAAGTTTCCATTGGTATCACGGAGTAGGCGAACCTCAAAGCTAGTAGCAGATGCAAGAGATCGCAATACTTTAAAGCTAGATTTTCCCTAACTTACCTGATAGAACACACACTTTTGAATTAGCAGCAAAGCTTTAGCGATGTCATAAAATTTCAAATAACCTCATAAAATGTGGCCCATATTCACTGTGTTGTCCAACATCTTGAAATGACTGCGAACTACACAAAAGAAAACCTAATGGCTCACATGGAAGCCTATCTTGACGAAACTGTGGCCCAAAGCCTTGAAAAATCTACCGAAGTCATACACAGTTGTGGGAATTCGCTCCCCTTGCAGAGGAATTGAAAACTGTAAGCAAATTCATTCATGCAATTAATTCAAGGACCTACAGGGAGAATATGGCATCGAGCCTATCGCATCTGGATTCTAACAGCTCTGGCAAGCTACAGAGCAAGAATTGTGAATAGAAGGGCTTTTGCGGAGATTGGTGGATCGAATATTTGTCAGTTCTTGGCATCAAAATGTATCAAAAAGTAATATTGGCCATGAAATATACATGTAAATAATGAGAGAATCAAGACATCACTCATGCATTATGTCGAATATGCCCTAAAAGAGCTTGCCATGAAATGCAATGCCTCTGCTCGGAAAAAACTGCCTAGCCTTGCTACTGCCTCAGACCATCACGAACGGAGAATCATGGTGGAGAATATTGTGAGCTTCTTGCCTATAGAGAAAAATTCCATACTTATCACCTTTCCCTTTGGCCTGCTTCATACTGTCGTGATGCTCAATACCACTGTGGCTTGCAAGCTGCATCTAGGGAAAAGACTTGGGCATTAGGTCGAATGTGCCTGCCTCGAAGATCTTCTAATCCCTCCCTTCTTGCACAGTGGGGATACTCGGTTTGATGTGTTGGAAGTGCATAAAATATTAGGAAATTTGTTTATAGCATGATGAGAACCAGGATGTAGTGGATTCAAACTTGGGTGGATATGAGTCTGGTGGCCTGGTTGATTATCCTTCTCAGGCTACATCATCAAAGCTTCCAAGTTGTTGGATAACTACCTGGAAAAAATAGCACCAGGTGCAAATCTCAAGGTTTTAAAATTCATAACCATTACTGAATTTATGCAAGAGTATGCACACCCTGTGGAAAATGGGTTATATAGAGCCATTGATTGTTGGAAATAATATTGAAAGGGGGTTGAATCAGTATTATCAAATCAATAATTTCATTTCCCGGACAGATTTATATACGCTACTTCAGCGAAGTGAACTAGTGTGTACATGTGACTGTACTTAAAGAAACCAACATATATGCAGATAACTTTTGATTTAGACAATTTATCATGTATTGAGCTTTAACCAGTATATCATAGATTTATTAGACAATTCAGCAAAAGAAGAATAAAGCATCACACATAAGAAACACACATGAACACCAAGATATAAGGTGGAAACCCAATGTGGGTAAAAACCACCTGTTGTTGTCATCTTTGTCTTCTTTTAATAATAAGAAAAAATATTTACAATCTTGTATTGGTGCAGACTCATACTAGGACGCAGGAACCCACCTGCAGAAGGTGACAATCTTCTGTCATTCTCCAGCTACTACTGGAATGGAGCTACAACCCCCTATCTCTTGTACTAGCCAATATGTTTACTAGTACGTAGGTGTCAGCCTACACAAAACTCCACTCTTCCACCAGGGACCATGTTTCATGAATTTCTAGACTGGATACTCCTAGAAAACAACACCATAATCTAAAGGCCATGTTTCATCTAATTTTCATAGTCAACCCATCAACAACATTGAAACTCAGAAAATCATAACTACAATACAACCATCCAATACATCTGCATCAACCAATCACTGAAACTCAATCATCACTTTCTAAATCAACCACAATTGAATCAATCAATCACTAACAACCCATCATCACTGAAGCAAATCACAATCAATCAATCTAATTTACAAAAATACAGTGACTAGAATACAAAGCAAAACCTAGAACTTTGCAACAGCAAACAGAAACTACTAAAACTTTAAACATCATGCTTCATAAGGTATACGCTACTTCCATGTGTTGAACCAACGTGTATACGCACTTTTATGAAAGGGAACTAGCATACAGATATGTAAATTCTAATTTCTGATGTATACACTACTTTGATATGTTCAACCATCATGTATATGCTCTTTTAGTAAAGCGAACCTGCGTACGGATCTGTAAATGCTAACTTAAGACAAGACAAATATTCCAGACTTTAGTCATGCCCATTTCATCATATTTAAAGAATAAAATATGCATCAGTATTTAGATCTAGATTGTTCAAGATCAAATCACCTAATGATAGCACTTTTAAGCCTTTATGATCATCGTCCATCAACCTTCATCAGCCATATAGGTGCCTTCTTAGATCAGGTCAAAATAACCATCAGAAGCTCATTAACCTGCATATATGATCCAACACCTCATAAGATATTCAAATACTTGCACATTTGGCCTAACGATCTTCTCCTCCTTATATAGTTTTACGCCTTTCTCAATACCATGGACCAAAACTACTTAGGACCAATACCTTGGACCAAATGCCTTAGACCAATTACCTTGGGTCAAATACATTGGATGAAGACATACCTTAGACCAAAAACTTTGTTTTTCCAATATGTACACACTTTTCCTTCTGTGAAAGTGCATGCGTACATATACTCTCCTTTTGTTAAGTAAACTTGTGTGTATATGTAGCTTATACAAGGTGAACCTTCGTATACCTATCTTCATTTTTTATAGTCTGATCTGTAATTCTTTGACCTGTTTCACTGTGAGCCTTCATATGAGTGAGATTCCATCAAGGACAACAATTGTATCATAATTCCAACAATCTCCCTCATTGGACTTGATGGAAACAACAACATCAAGACACTCTCCCCATTTGACATCAAGGGCGAAGAGCAGACCAATATATTCTCTCCTTTTGACATGCATTATGTTGTTCGTGCTCCCCTTGAATACATATTGAATTCTCTGATTGAGCTCCCCTTTTGTATGTGCTGATATGCACTGAAACCGTCCATTCTCCCCATGAGCACAGGGAGAGTCTACAAAAATATTTTTCAAAAGAATAATATTTGTCTATAACTCAACTATGTGAGTATGATCTTCCTATCACCAATGACTGATACATACATCCATTCTCCCAACCAAGTGGGGATATATGAAACTTGACTTATCCACCCAACTAGGTGAGGATATAACAATTGTTTATACATGACAGAAACAATATTACATCATCCATCTTATGCAAAGTGGGGATACAAATTACATCATTTGTCCAATAGGACTCATTCAAATGTATGAGAATACATATCACATCCTATACCTTTACATGGCTTAAGTAATAAAAGGTATAAATATCTGAAGCCATAGTTGGACTCAACAACCATAATGCCCACAATGCAGAATGCGAGTGAAGGTTAATGCTCCCCCTGAACCTGTGCTACCTATGCATTGTTAACAAGTCAATGATCAAGGCATCTTTGTCAGTTAGATAAAAATTAATGAACAGAGCATATCAATAGAGTGTGATCATCAACATCAGACAAAGCACCCATATTGGTGCCTACCCCACTATTTCTCTTGTCTGAAAAACATATATGCTCCTTGTACCACAGAAACCCACGTGTGTACATGACTCAACTTCATGAAACACACATATAATAACAGTTCTCTGAAAAATTAGATTTAACAGCATGATGATGCAATGACTACTCCCAACTTTTTCCCGAGATATTCAAATGTTTCTCTAGGCAGTGGTTTGGTAAATATATTAGTAACCTATTCTTTGGATGGAACATACTCCAATTTGACTTTTTGTTCAAGCACTTGTTCATGTAGAAAATGGTATTTGATGGGTATGTGCTTGGTCTTGGAGTGCATGACTAGATTATTTGAAATATTGATGGCACTTTTATTATCACATAGAATGGAGATGGGTGGAGTATATGTCATCTGAATGTCTTGCAAGGTTTGCATCATCCAAAGTAGTTGTGTGCAAAAAGAGGCAGTAGCCACATATTCTGCTTCAGCTATAGATAAGGCAATTGAACTTTGTTTCTTGTTGAACAAAGATACTAACTTGGAACCAATATAGAATGCACCACCACTAGTGCTTTTTCTGTCATCAAGACTTTCTGCCCAATCTACATTTTTATATGCATGAAGGGTAAGATCTGCATCTCTAGGATAACATAAACCAAAATCCTGAGTTCCTTGAAGGTATTTGAAAATTATTTTGATTTCCTAAAGGTGTGATTACTTTGGATTTGCTTGGAATCTTCCAACTATTGCTATTGTATGCATGATGTCAAGTCGGGTTCCTGTTAGATAAAACAAACTTCCAATCATGGATCTATAAGTTGGTTGATGTACTACTACTCATTCATCATTTGAGTTGAGACTACATCTTGTTACCATTAGGGTACATAGAAGTTTAGAATCTTCCATTTAGTACCTTTTCAATATCTGTTGGAGATATTTGGTTTGAGAAATAAAAATAACATCTTTATTTTGTTGAACTTGTACACCAATAAAATAGGTAAGTTCACCATGCAAGGACATTTCAAATTCTTGCTGCATTATTGAAGCAAAATTCAGACTCATGGATTCTTCATTGCTACCAAAAATGATATCATCAAAATAAACAATAATAATTAGAAATTTATCAGTTTCAATCTTTGTATATAGATTGTTATCTACTAAGCCTTTTGTAAAACCATGTTGTTGTAGATATTTGTCAAGGGGGTAATACTATGCCCTTGGAGCCCATTTCAGACCATAGAGGGCCTTTTTGAGTCTGAATACAGGTTTTGCATCATTTCCAAGAATGAATCCTTTTGGTTGTTTAATATAAACTTCTTCTTCGAAACTTCCATTTAAGAGCACTGATTTTACATCCATTTGGTATACTTTGAATTTCTGAAAGCTAGAAAGAGAAATAAACATCCTTATGGCTTCAAGTCTGGAAATAGGTGTAAAAGTTTCTTATGTCTATACCTTCTTGTTGAGCATACACTTTACAAACAAGTTTGGCCTTGTTTCTAATGACTTCTCCATTTCATTTAGCTTTTTTTAGAAGTTCTAAGGCTTGGAACTTCTAAGGCTTGGAACCTTTCAAACGCTTCATCTTTATGCTTTATAATACCTATCCATCACATTCTGGAAAAATCATCAATGAACAAAATAAAGTATTCTTCTCCATGAGGTGACTTTTTCCTTGATGGCCCACATAAATCAGTATGGACAAGTTCAAGAGGCTTACTAGCTGATCCTTCATTTTCAATGAAGTGAACCCTGGTTTGCTTGCTGATTTGATATGGTCTGCATATTGTATTTTCTGGGATGCTGATATCTAGAAGATCATGAACAACCTTGAATCTGCATGCTTTTCTTATTTGAGAAAAAGTTAGATATCCCAATCTTCTATGCCACAGCCAGTTTTCATTATTTTTGCTTAAATAGCACTGTTGTTGTCCTCGTTGGAGTATATATAAGTTGTTTGGAGTTCTTGTACCTTTGATCACGGTCTCTCCTGTATCAAGCTCATGAAAAATGCATCTGTTTGATCGAAACACCACTTCATTTCCTTGATCATACATTTGACTGACACTTAAGAGGTTATGCTTTTAACCATCTACATACATAACATTTCTAGCTTTAACCTTTTGTTTCAAAAAAATAGAGCCTTTACCTTTTATGACAACAGGAGTGTCATTTCCAAATGAGACATTCCTTTCCTTTTCTAAGGCATTATATGAGTGAATTTTTTCTTATTCATATGTTACTTTCGAAACCAAATTACACAGTAGATAAATAGTGGTCATGAGATCCAACACATTCCAAACAAGGAATTTCTTGTTAAGAAAATCTCTCAACAAAACTCAACAACCATTAAACTAATCTTACCTATTTACTAATGTAAGAATTATTGATGAGTCCCCACTTTAATGCTTACATTACATCATTACAAATTATTAGAAGAATAATAAATTACATATAGTCACATTTGTTTGGTTAGTCTTCATTAGAACTCACATCGATTATGGAATCTTGCAAACCCAATGCTTTATTCACCACCTCATCTTCAAGTTGTCATTTGAACTCTGTTTAAAACATAAATGGCTATGACCATCTTTAGAAAAATTTGTATAATTCATGATTCATGATCTCTCGAAGGACAATAACGATATTGGACCACCCTATGGACAAACTCTCATCTATCAAAATGTAGTGAAATACACTTTTGATAGTTATATAGGTAAGTTGTCTGGGTACCGAGTGTATCCAAAAGTCTGTTATGCAAGTGACATTTTTACACACATGGATTTCATAACATAATGTGTAATTGATTCTCTTGAAGTCTGAAGCACAACAAGACTCATCATCATATAACAAATTCACACAATCAAATTAGTGATACATTCTCTTAGCTCCAATGAACATCGAAAACCACTAATTTAATTATATTCCTCTCTTCATTAATTTGTTCTACACATTTTACAAAGAAAATGGAAAAATTACACAAATCACTCAACAAAATCAATAAGCATGAAACTATTCCTGTCATTCGAGCAAACACAAGCCTCTAGGTCCCTTCTAGGAGATAATCAACTCTTGTCCTTTATTTTCTTGTCAAAATATGGAGTCTTTTTTGTTCCGTGAAACATGCAAAAAAATGGACAAACCATTATGACGGATGTGCCTAATCCAAAATTCATGCACAACATAAATATACATTTTTTCTCTAACATATTTCTTTCACGGACCAACAACTATGTAATATATAAACAGAGAAGACATCTGAGACACACACCTTTATGTGGATCTCCATTTTTTTTTGTATACCAATCTAACAAGGTTTAAACTTGACATAAGAAAAAAGAGTCACTTGTATCATGTCAGTTGTTCCTACATGTCACAGACTCTAAGGGTGGGCACGTTAGGGATACTGATGTCATGGTTGACAAGGTGATAGAGTCGATGAGTGGTTCCCAAAGACTCATCGGTGGTTATCCTCTACCCAAGCATCGTTGTTGTAGAGTACTATAAGTGTTGAGAATATGTGACAAACATATGAACTGTTCCCAGTTGCTCAAATTTGTGACCATTTATGAATAACATTGAAGCAGGTGGCCACTATTGTTGAAGAACACAAATAAAGAACCCATGACATGATATGATATCGAGTTAGAAGCAAGCCTGTAACGAGATATAATTTTACAACAAGCACAAACCATGAGTTCTAGCAGCACCCCAACTGGAAGAGAAACAATACGTGCACAAAGTACTTACCTTCTGAAGAGGCATAATTGGGATTTAGCACCATTTTACCATTTCTCTATGCATAAACATTATTGACTTTACGACATTTGACACATTCTCTCCCATAGATATCAATACAAAATCACATAAAATAAAAAAGAATGGAGCAAATGTACACATCCACACAAAACACTTAGGCACACCTCCACGCTCATTTATCTACACTGAAGCATAGAGAATCAAATTTCACATCTCTTCCATATTTTTGGTCTCTCCCTTGAGAAATTCAAGCTCATACAGGCTCTAATACCAAGAAATAATTTTGAGGAGAAAACATAGTGCACACAAAAATATTTGTATATTACCTACAAAATAAAATTACAAGCCACATAAATAGTTCTCATGAGATCCAACAAATTCCAAACATGGAATTTCTTGTTGAGAAAATGTCTCAACAAAACTCAACCACCAACAAACTAATATTAGATATTTACTAATGTAAACATTATTTCCAAGTTGGATGTCTTCGCACAAATATGAAAAGATATTCAGAAATATGAAAATAAACACAATTTACACTTAAAATAATGTGTTCAAAAGAAGTTATGGAAACATTGTTGTGCAAATGAAGTAGTGTGGAAAAAACATGCATTAAGATATAAATGTCCACGAAATGTGAAGCTTTTCGCACAAGAGTTATGTCTCAAGATAGAGGGTGTACAAAATAAGTAGTGTAAACCTTGTTATGCAGAGCAAGTAGTGCAGAGAAAGCATGGGTTGAGACACAAATGTGGATGACATGTGGACCTCTCTGCAAAAATACAAAAAATATATTCAGAAATACGAATATCACAAATAATATCGTATATGTCAATTGTTTACTAAAATATTAGCAATAAAATCTTTTATTGCCAATGTAGAGAGCTTCCACTTTCCAAAATGTGGATGAAATGCAGACCTCTCTGCACAATAGAGTTATGTGTCTAGATATAATGTGTATGGGAAAAGGTATGCATCCATCATTGTGTGGGGCAAATACTATCGAAAAATCATTTATTGAAACAAAAATTTGGATGACATACAAATATTCAAAAATATTTGTATACGATTGTCCCCAATAATATTGTATACGTCAATTTATTACTATAATATTAGCAATAAAAGCCTTTCATTCCAACGTAAATAGCTTCCACTCTGTAGAAACATTTATGCAACAAATAAATTAAATATTGATAGAAGAAAATGAAGAAAATATTCTTGATAAAAGTACTTGGATGTCCAAGTATTGATGCACTAAAGAAATAAAATAACAATTGAAAGTCACAAATTTAATTTACTCATATTTTCACCGAAAATTTTAAAAATTCAATTAGTCCAGCTAGCCATATTTTCACCTATAATTAAAGTATTCAATTAGTCCACCTAGACAAGAATTCACTATGATTGAAAGTTGAAGGGATATGTTTGTTGTAAGAGATGTATTTTCATCACTTTCAAAACGACAAAAAGGGTCGGTTAGCATCATAATTGAAAATGATAATTTGAACAAGAATTTGACATTCTGACAAAATAACTCACAATTTATTATAAAATGAAAGTGTTTAGAATTTTTTAAGATGTTATCTGCAAAGTGCTAAGAAACTGGAAAAAGAAAATGAAAAGAATTATAAAGAGAGTTGAGAGAAACATCTTAGATGATCAACCATTTTATAGAATTTAAAAATAACTATCATTTTACAATTAAACATATTTGTGTTCCAAAACATAAAAAATAAGAGAATTTAAATTGTTAGTATTTAGTTTGTTTATTAGTCCCTGCTGTAGGTAAGGTAGGAACTATAGCAATCAAAATGGTGTCCTTTAAGATTTACTTAAGATGATTACTATGACGAATAACCAGTTACTATCATGAATAACCAAACTTTTTTGACACAAATCACTTTGATCATCTTATTTGGCCTCTTCCTGAGGTGGGGAGGCTAAAAGCATATATTATATTCATATTCTAGCTTCACATTTCGAAAGAGTAAACTAATTCTAGCGCTAGTTGAAAACATTAAATGTTATAATGATTTAGAAATTTCTTATTACCTATGTTAATTTGCTTAGATTCTCTAGCACTAGATGCTAAGCTGCTAAGCTGGTCTGGCACTAAACTAATTGTCCTTGTGGAAACTTTTTCTAGCAATTTTTTTTTTTAACACGATCATGCCACCATGCTAATACCGCTACATGTATGTTTTCCACAGATTTTGTCTAAATGTAACATGTTTCATACACTTCCTACACTATCATTCTTCTTCACTACCATTGTTTTGAAAGAGCTCTACCCTAGAAGAAAATAAGAACACGTTGAAAAAACAAGAACACCTGTATTGATAAGATTTATTTTAGATAGGTGGAATAGAAAAGATAATTTTCTGGAGTAGTGTTACACAGTATTTTGTCATGCCTCCTACACTTCCCTATGACATACCTTGAAGTGCCCGAAACATGATCATTATACAGTATACTCATCCATGTATACAACTCAGATCCCTCCTTTAACATTGCTTGGATAATATCTAGAGCTTTCCCTAAAGAAATGGCTCATCAAACCCTAAAATGAGAGTCATCACCCTTATGAAGCTCAAAACTAGGATGATTACCTATTGCACCTTGTTAAGATAGCGGTGAAATCACTTTGTTATCTTTCATACTCGAGATGGTCTCAAAAAGGAATTTCTCCTAACGAGAATGAAAACGTTCATGATCTAGAAGCCTCTAGAGTAGCGAGATGGAGATGGTTTCACATAGATGAGGTCAAATCCTCCTGATTTGACCTCTTGGACTCCTTCCTATGAGCAATCTCCTTAAGATATGGGCCTAATGCTACCTTTGGAGGAGGCTTAACTTCCTCTCCAAACCTATAAATTATGCCTCTACCATTTTGTTGTAGCCACTACAACACCACCCAAATTTTTGGGCATATTCAAAATTTTGGGTACCCCACCACTCACCCAAAGTTATTAAGGTTTCAAAGGTTAATGGTTTCATTAATGTGTTAAGAGTTACTCATGATTTTAAAGCTCATTTTCGCATGATACATGTTTTGATTAGTGGAGATCCTATATTTGAACAAGCATGCATTCAAGGTGGCTTCCCATGAGACTGACAATATTAGGGTTTGGGAAAAATCCTAGATTGTTAGAAGACTATTCCCCTCCCTTGTTGTCACCAAATTCACATGCCTCTAAGGGTGCACTCTCCTCAACATCACATGGTATCATCATGGGAGTCATAGTAGTGCATTTCCCCCAGGTGCTTGGCAAACCCTTCCCCTCAACATGTGCATTAGGGTCTGTGGGAATTATATCTTTCCCTTGCATCCTGATAACTCTAGAATATGTGATTGAAGGTACCATCCCTGTTCTGAATCAGTCCTCAACCGCATATGCGTATTAACAAGATATTCCTTGGTGTATATCCTATGAGTAGAAGATTACCTTGGGCCTCATATAATACCATGATCACTTTTAATTAGTAAGCCTGTTAAGGTGCTTGAATGTTGAGGAAATTTCGAAATGAAAGCATAATTCACTCAACCATACATTGTATGACACCTTAAATTGGGATACTTGGGATGCATGTTCCGTTAGTGAGTTATTTCCATTGTGTTCATCAAGTTCCATGCTTCCACATGTAAATATATACATGTGTATGTTGTTTGGGTAAAGTGATTGGATTGTTTCACCTTCTTTGCAGGGATCAAGGAGAGGTGGCTCGGGCACATATCCAACAAGGAAATTATTTGCCCAAAAAGTAATGTTAAATGCAAACTTGAAAGGTTTCTAACATAAATTGCGGGTTGGAAAGATATTCCCATACAAGCTCTAGGAATTAATCAATCACACCAAAGGAACAACATCAAAAAGTGGACATATGATTTTTTTTAGATGTTCCAATGACATTCTTATACATGTTGATGGTGGTTTCCTTCCATTGCACAAGTTTCCGTTCATATCATGGAGTAGGCGGACCTCAAAGATAGTAGCAGATGCAAGATACTGTAATACTTTAAAGCTAGATTTTCCCTAACTTACTCGATAGAACACACACTTTTGAATTAGCATCAAAGTTTCAGCAATGTCATCAACTTTCAAATCACAAGGATGAGAATGTTCATGATCTAGAAGCTTTCAAAGTAGCAAGATGGAGATGGTTTCACATATATGAGGTCGAATCCTCCTGATTTGACCTCTTGGTCTCCTCCCTATCAACTATCTCCTTAAGATGTGGGCCTAATGCTATCTTTGGAGGAGGCTTAACTCCCTCTCCCAACCTATAAATTCTGCTTCTACTATTTTGTTGTAGTCGCTACAACACCACCCAAATTTTTGGGCATATTAAAAATTCTGGGTACCCCACAACTCACCCCAAGTTATTAAGGTTTCGAAGGTTAATTGTTTCATTACCGTGTTAACAGTTACTCATGATTTTAAAGCTTATTTTCACATGATACATGTTGTGATTAGTGGAGGTGCTATATTTTAACAAGCATGCATTCAAGGTGGCTTCCCATGAGAGTGACAATATTAGGGCTTGGGAAAAATCCTAGATTGTTAGAAGAGTGTTCCCCTCCCTTGTTGTCACCAAATTCACATGCCTCTAGGAGTGCGCTCTCCTAAGCATCACATGGTATCATCGTGGGAGTCATAGCAGTGCATTTCCCCTAGGCCCTTAGCAGACCCTTCCCCTCAACATGTGCGTTAGGGTCTGTGGGAATAATATCTTTCCCTTCCATACTGATAACTCTATAATATGTGATTGAAGGTCCAACTCTGCTCTTAATCATTCCTCAACCTCATATGTGTATTAAAAAGATATTCCTAGATGTTTATCCCATGAGTAGGAGATTACCTTGGGCCTCATATAATACCATGGTCACTTGTAATTAGTAATCCTGTTAAGGTGCTTGAATGTTGAGCTAATTTCCAAATGAAAGCATAATTCATTCAACTATACAATGTATGACACCTTAAATTGGGATACTTGGGATGCATGTTCCGTTAGTGAGTTATTTCCATTGTGTTCATCAAGTTCCATGCTTCCACTTGTAAATATATACATGTGTATGTTGTTTGGTTAAACGGATTGGATTGTTTCACCTTCTTTGCATGGATCAAGGAGAGGTGGCTCAGGCACATATCCAACAAGGAAATCATTTGCCTAAAAAGTAATGTTAAATGCAGACTTGAAAGGTTTCTAACATAAATTGCGAGTTGGAAAGATATTCCCATACAAGCTCTAGGTATTGGTCAATCACACCAAAGGAACAACATCAAAAAATGGACATATGATTTTTTTCAGATGTTCCAAGTGACATTCTTATACATGCCGATGGTGGTTTCCTTCCATTGCACAATTTTCCATTGATATCATGGAGTAGGCAAACCTCAAAGCTAGTAGTAGATGCAGGAGACCACAATACTTTAAAGCTAGATTTTTCTTAACTTACTTGACAGAACACACTCTTTTGAATTAGCAGTAAAGTTTTAGTGATGTCATCAAATTTCAAATCACCTCATCAAATGTGGCCCATCTTCACTGTGTTGTCCAACACCTTGAAATGGCCGAGGACTACATAAAAGAAAACCTAGTGGCTCACACAGAAGCCTATGTTGACGAAGTTGTGGCCCAAAGCCTTGAAAAATCTACCAAAGTCATACACAGTTGTGGGAATTCACTCCCCTTGCAGAGGAACTAAAAACTCTAAGAAAATCCATTGATGCAATTACTTCAAAGGCCTGTAGGGAGAATATGGCATCGAGCCTATCACATTTGGATTCCACCAGCTCTGGAAAGCTGCAGAGAAAGAATTGTCAATAGAACAGTTCAGGTGGAGATTGGTGGATCAAATATTTGTCGGTTCTTGGCATCAAAATGTATTAAAAAGTAATGTTGGCCTTGAAATACATACACGTAAATCATGAGAGCATTAGGACATCACTCATGCATTATGTCGAATAGGCCCTCAAACAGCTTGCCAAGAAATGCGATGCCTCTGCTCAGACAAAACTTCCTAGCCTTGCTACTACCTTGGACCATCACGAACAAAGAATCATGGTGGAGAATATTGTGAGCTTCTGGCCTACAGAGAAAAATTCCATACTTATCACCTTTCCCTTTGGCTTGCTTCATACTGCTATGATGCTCAACACGATTGTTTCTTACAAGCTGCATCTATGGAAAAGACTTGGGCATCAGCTCGAATGTGCCTGCCTCGAAGATCTTCTAATCCCTTCCTTCTTGCACTTTGGGAATACTTAGTTTGATGTGGATTAAGTGCATAGAATATTAGGAAACTTGTTTATTGCAGGATGAGAACCAGGAGGTAGTGGATTCAAACATGGGTGGATACGCGTTTGGTGGCCTCCTTGATTCTCCTTCTCAGGCTGCCATCATCAAAGCTTCCAAGTTGTTGGATAACTACCTAGAAAGAATAGCACTAGGTGCAAATCTCAAGGTTTTGAAATTCATAACCATTGCTGAATTGATGCGAGAGTATGCACGCCCTATGGACGATGGGTTATATAGAGCCATTGACTGTTGCAAATAATACTGAGAGGGGGCTGAATCAGTATTATCAGATCAATAATTTCATTTCCCAAACAGATTTATATATGCTACATCAGCGAAGTGAGCTAGCATGTACACGCGACTGTACTTAAAGAAACCAGTGTATATGCAGAGAACTTTTGATTTAGACAATTGATCATGTATTGAGCTTTAACCAATATATCATAGATTTATTAGACAATGTAGTAAAAGTAGAATAAAGAATCACACGTAAGCAACACACATGAACACCAAGATATAAAGTGGAAACCCAATGTTGGTAAAAAACACCTGTTGCTGTCATCTCTGTCTTCTTTTAATAATAAGAAAATATATTTACAATCTTGTATTGGTGCAAACTCATACTAGTACGCAGACACCCACTTGCAGAAGGCTACAAACTTCTATTATTCTCCAGTTACTACTAGAATTGAGCTACAACCCCCTAGCTCTTGTACTAGCCAATATGCTTACTAGTACGTAGGTGCCAACCTACAAAAAACTCCACTCTTCCACCAGGGACCACGTTTCATGAATTTCGAGACTGGAAACTCTTGGAAAGCAACACCATAATCTGAAGGCCATGTTTCATCTAATTTTTATACTCAACCCATCAACAATATTGAAATTCAGAAAATCATAACTACAATACAACCATCCAATACATCTGCATCAACCAATCACTGAAACTCATTCATCACTTTTTGAATCAATGACCACTGAATCAATCAATCACTGAAGCAAGTCACAATCAATCAATCTGATTTACCAGAATACAGTCACCAGAACACAATGTAGAACCTATAACTTTGCAACAACAAATAGAAACTACTGAGACTTTAGACATCATGCTTCATAAGGTATACGCTGCTTCCATGTGTCGAACCAGCGTGTATATGCAATTTTACCAAAGGGAACCAGTGTACAGATCTGCAAATTCTAAGTTATGATGTATACACTACTTTTATATGTTAAACCATCATGTATACGCTCTTTTGCTAAAGTGAACTTGCATACAGATCTATAAATTCTAACTTAAGATATGAAAACTGTTCTAGACTTCAGTCATACCTAGTTCATCGTATTTATCGTATTTACAGAATAAAACATGCGTCAGTATTAAGATCTAGTCTGTCAAGATAAAACCACACAATGATAGCACTTTTAAGCCTTTATGATCCCAGTCCATCAACCTTCATTAGCCATATAAGTGCCTCCTTATATCAAATCAAGAAAACCATAGGATCCTCCTTATATAGTTTTAGGCCTTTCTCAATACCATGCACCAAAACTACTTAGGACCAATACTTTGGACCAAATACCCTAGACCAATTATCTAGGATCAAATACCTTGGACCAAGACATACCTTAGACGAAAAAATTTGTTTTTCCAAGATATACGCACTTTTCCTTTTGTAAAAGTGCATGTGTACATATACTCTTCTTTTGTTTAGTAAACCTGTGTGTATATGCAGCTTGGAGAACATGAACCTGCATATACCTATATTTCTTCATTCTTTGTAGTCTGATCTATAATTCTTTGACCTGTTGCACTGTGAGCTTTCATATGAGTGAGTTTCCATCAAAGAAAACACCTGTATCATAATGCCAACAATCTCTCCCTTTGGAATTGATGGAAATAACAACACCAAGACACTCTCCCCATTTGATATCAAGGGCAAAGGGTAGACCAATATATTATATACTTTTGACATACATTTTGTTTTTCATGCTCGCCTTGAGTACATGTTGAATTCTTTGACTGAGCTCCCCTTTTGTATGTGCTGAGATGCACCAAAACCGTCCATGGTCCCCATGAGCACAAGCAAAGTCTGCAAATTTTTTTGTCAAAAGAATAACATGTCTCTATAACTCAACTATGTGAGTATGACCTTCCTATCACCAATGACTCATATATACATCCATTCTCCCAACCAAGTGGGGATATACAAAACTTGACTCATCCACCCAACCAGGTGGGGATATACCAATTGTTTATACATGACAGAAACAATATTACATCATCAATCTTATGCAAAGTGGGGATAAAAATTACATCATTTGCCCAATAAGACTCATTAAAATGTATGAGAAGACATATCACATCCTAGACTTTTGCATGGCTTAAGAAATAAAAGGTACATGTATTTGAAGCCATAGTTGGACTCAACAACCATAATGCCAACAATGCAGAATGCGAGTGAAGGTTAATGCTCCACGTGAACCTATGATACCTATGCATTGTTAACAAGTCAATGATCAAGACATGTTTGTCAGTTAGAAAAAAAATTAATGAATAGAGCATATCAATAGAGTGTGATCATCAACATTAGACAAAGCACCCATATTAGAGCCTGCCCCACTATTTTTGTTGTTTGAAAAACATATACGCTCCTTGTCCCATAGAAACCCACGTGTGTACATGACTCAACTTCATGAAATACACGTATAATAGCATTTCTCTGAAAAATTAGATTTAATAGTAGGATGATGCAGTGACTACTCCCAGCTTTTGTTTGAGATATTCAAATGTTTATTTGGGCAGTGGTTTAGTAAATATATCAGTAACCTATTCTTTGGAGGGAACATACTCCAATTTGACTTTTTGTTCAAGCACTTGTTCACATAGAAAATGGTATTTGATGGGTATGTACTTGGTCTTGGAGTGCATGACTCAATTCTTTGAAATACTAATGGCACTTGTATTATCACATAGAAGGGAGATGGGTGGAATATATGTGATCCAAATGTCTTGCAAGGTTAGCATCATCGAAAGTAGTTGTGTGCAAAAAGAGGCAGTAGCCACATATTTTGCTTTAGCTGTAGATAAGGCAATTGAACTTTGTTTCTTGATTACTTTGGATTTGCTTGGAATCTTCCAACTATTCCTACTGCATGCATTATGTCAGGTTGGCTACCTATTAGATAAAGCAGACTGCCAATCATGGATATGTAAGTTGGTTGATGTACTACTACTGATTCATCATTTGAGCTGAGACTACATCCTGTTACCATTGGGGTACATACAAGTTGAGAATCTTCCATTCAGTACCTTTTCAATATCTATTGGAGATATTTGGTTTGTGAAGGAAAAATACCATCTTAATTTTGTTGAACTTGTAGACCAAGAAAATAGGTAAGTTCACAAAGCAAGGACATTTCAAATTATTGCTGCATTACTGAAGCAAAATTCTGACTCATGTATTCTTCATTGCTACCAAAAATGATATCATCAACATAAACATTAATAGTTAGAAATTTATCAGTTTCAATCTTTGTATATTGATTGTTATCTATTGAGCCTTTTGTAAAACCTTGTTGTTATAGATATTTTTCAAGGCGGTAATACCATGCCCTTGGAGCCCGTTTCAGACCATAGACGAACTTTTTGAGTCTGAATACAAGTTTTGCACCATTTCCAAGGCTGGATCCTTCTAGTTGTTTAATATAAACTTCTTCTTCTAAATATCCATTCAGTAAGGCTGATTTTACATCCATTTGGTATACTTTGAATTTCTGAAAGCTAGAAAGAGCAATAAACATCCTTATGGCTTCAATTCTGGGAATAGGTGCAATTTTTTTTAAATATATACCTTCTTGTTGATCATACCCTTTACAAATAAGTTTAGCCATGTTTATAATGACTTCTCCATTTCATTTAGCTTATTTTTGGATAACCATTTAGTTCCTATAATATTTTTATCATGAGGTCTAGGAACTAATTCCCAAGTATCATTTTTTTCAATTTGCTCAAGTTCTCCATCCATGGCCTTGACCCAACATTCATCTTTGCATGCTTCTTTTACATTTTTAGGTACGGTGGAGGATAGTAATGCTAGATAGCTTGAGGTCCCTGTAATAGTTCTTCTTGTCTGTACACCAGCCTCTTTTTCCCCTAAAATTTGAGTTTCTAGATGATTTTTCTGAACATACATGGATAGAGTCTTTTCTTCTACCATTATCTCTTTTTCTGGTGCTTCATTGGCTTCTTCTTCAATATGATTTTGATTTGATGTGGGAAAGTAATCCCCATTTTCTTCATTGTCATAATCTTCTGTTGATTTTATCTGTTTTGGATTTTTGCAACCTTCATCAACTACAAAATCAATGCTTTCAAAAAAATTTCTGAGTATTTTATTATAACATTTATATCCTTTACTTCTGGAAGAATAACCAAGAAGAGTACCTTCATCTCCTCTGAGTTCAAACTTACCAAGTTTTTCATTAGTCTTTTTGATATAACATTTGCTTCCAAAAACTTTAAAGTATTTTACAGTAGGAGTCTTACCATACCAAAGTTCATGTGGAGTTTGAGTGTTCTTTACTCGAACATTTGCTTTGTTGAGAATAATTATGACAGTGAGTGCAGCTTCGCCCTAGAAGGTTGTAGGAGTTCCAGATTCATCTAGCATAGCTCAAGCCATTTGTTGAATAGTTATGTTCATTTTTTCTTCTAATCCATTTTTCTTAGGATTCCTTGTAGTGGAGAATTGCCCTTTTATTCCGTGTTGTTCTCAAAAGTCAAAGAATTCATCTGAGGTAAATTCACCTCCTTGATCAGATTTGAGTTATTTGATTTTTTTATCTGATTCATTTTCAACCAAAGCTTTGAAGGCTTGGAACTTTTCAAATGCTTCATCTTTATGCTTTATAAGACCTATCCAACACATTCTAGAGAAATCATCAATGAACAAAATAAAGTATTCTTCTCCATGAGGTGACTTTTTCCTTAATGGTCCACATAAATTAGTATGGACAAGTTCAAGAGGCTTACTAGCTAATCCTTCCTATTCCATGAAGTGAACCTCTGGTTTGCTTGTTGATTTGATATGGTTTGCATATTGTATTTTCTGGGACATTGATATCTGGAAGATCATGAACAACCTTGAATTTGCATGCTTTTCTTATTTAAGTAAAACTTAGATGTCCCAATCTTCTATGCCATAGCCAATTTTCATCATTTTTGCTTAGGTAGAACTGTTATTATCCTCCCTTGAGTATGTATAAGTTGTTTGGAGTTCTTGTACCTTTCACCATGGTCTCTCCTGTATCAAGCTCATGAAAAACACATATGTTTGATTGAAACACCACTTCATTTCCTTGATCACACATTTGACTGACACTCAACAGGTTATGCTTTAAACCATCTACATACATAACATTTCTAGCTTTAAACTTTTTTGTCAAGAAAACAGAGCCTTTACCTTTTATGATAGCAGGAGTTTCATTTACAAATGAGACATTCTTTTCCTTTTGTAAGGCATTATATGAGTGAATTTTTTCTTTTTCACCTGTCATGTGTTTTGAGCTTCCACTATCGATGTACCACTAATTTTCTTTTCCTTTTGCATAGAAGGCTATACCACATCTTTCTGTTTGAGATTCTTTCCTTCCCCATATCTTGGGATTTAATAGAGTTTTCTCCTTTTGAGATGTTTGCCAAAATTTTCTCCTGCATTCAAATTCTTCAAGACCAAAGTTGTCACAAATTGTGCATTCTATTTCATTTTCAAGAAGAGAAAAGTTATTATAGGAACTTTTATTGATATCTGTTACATTCCTTTGATTTCTTGCTTCTCTAGTCATGATGGTTTTGTAGGCAACACATTGAGTAGCTTTCTGTCCAAAATTATGACATGAAAAACATTGCCCATTAAAGAAGTTCGTGCAACTACCCAATCTATTGACCCGAAGATTGTAGTTTATATTGATATTCATCTTTGGAGCAAATTAAGTACGATTTACCCAAGGTTGGTTGTTGCTTCTGTTCATCATTGGAGTAAATTTAGTTTGTGTTAGTTTTTGAGATTTCACCTAGGCTGAGATAGACAAACCTCAAATCTACATCAAACCATTTCACCTCGTAGCTAGCCCTACGAGGTATGAGAAGGCTCTCTCGGGTCAAACTTGGTGGATTTTTCAATAGGATGGGTTTGACCAATTAGGAACAAGGATTTTAGGCTAGTAAATTGATTAAAGGGAATTGATTTAAAGATTTTTGGTTTTTTGGTGGCAATTGGAGGGAGTGCAATTCAGGGTGCGGGGATTGAGCACAGTTTTTGCAGGGGGATCTTTGGGGCAAGGTAGGAGTAAGTGCTGATGCTTTAAATCTGAGATGGATGATCAAGGATGATAGAGAAAGAGCTAGAGAGGGCAAACTACCATTTGAGTCCTCTCTAAATAGTAGAAAACATAAATTTTGAACAAACTAAAAAGC